>DWDT01000962.1:0-17670 GCA_018245595.1 Microceris scylla | reverse complement strand
TAATAAAATAATAATTATTAATCACCATTAATAAACATTGTCATGTATTCTGTTTATTAATGGGTGATTATTTTGCAAATAATACAACAACTATGTACTTCACGTCACTTGAATTCATTGCGTTGTTATGTGTAGAGATCAATATATCGATTTAACTGTCATATATTTATGACCAATAACATTTGAGTCGTTCAGAAAATCCGAAAGAAAAATGTTTATAATGTGCCTGATTAATTACGTGACTGGCCAGTGTTTGGCCACAATCCCGTCTGAAAAAAAGCAAAATTTTATACCTTGTAGTAGAAATATCATACCTTTTATCCTTTTTTATGGTTTTACACTTGCCTTGAAGACTTAAAAGGAATTACATTCCCCGAGGATTTTCAACGCTGGCAGACTAATTGATTTCTTACCTTCCCGCACGTGCCTGCCAGGTGACAAATGATACAACGAGGGTCGGTGTTAAGAATTCTTCTGCACACTCTCTTAATTGTGTTAAAGTCGAAAGTATCATAAACATACTATTTCACTGTAGCCATTAACTTCTTCAAGAATTGTTTCTTACTATTGAATGGTTGATGATGTTTTCTAATTGGAAACCAGAATTTATTATAAAGTAGAACATCATCATATCTCTGAGAACGAGAAGGGTTAAGACCGCAGTCTACCATTCTGACCAAGAGCGAGATGAGAGATGTAAAGGGGCGGGTAACAATAACAGTATTACAAATTACATTATTTATAAGTATTATACGCTTCAATGTCCGACAAACCAGTAAAAATAATTCGTGGAACATTTTTTCCACAGAATATTTTTACGTTGTTTCTTTGTTCTTTTAAAATCATAAAACAGAGAATGGGTCCCTTATATCTCGCAAATATTATAATAAATTTGAACACCAAAATATGTACAATAAACGACATTTCCACGAGCGGACCTACTGGAAGATATTTGTGTGGAATAAGTATTGCCTTTGTACAACTGTTCTTGTATATATTTCTTTATTTTTACTGTGTGTATATAAAATAAAAAGAAAGAAAAAAAAATTAAAAAATAAATGGTTTTCTGTAAATAGCTATAACATTTTGGTACTTAACTCTAGTTTGTGGCACTTCAGTAGTATTTCTTAGGTGCAGCATTTCTTAGGTGTTGATTGGGAATATTAAAAAGTTTATACACGTTATTGTAAATATGACGAATGTTTTAATAAATGTGTAATGATGGAAAGGTATATTCACTATGGGATTATCAATATGGGATAAAACACAATTTAAAATAAAAATTAGACCATTTTTTTTAGGCTTTTAAGGACAATAAAACGCCGTGACACATTGCTGTGCTTCACGTGCCGGGTTGTCAATGAACAAGTCTAACACCTATATACGAGTAGCTAAAGGCCGCAGCACACCGTCAACACCAACGTGCACTATAGACGCGCCAAGTGCTGTGAGGTTGCATCAGAACAGTTTGCGGTTAGTTACGTCAGCAGCGCGCTGCACGCCGCGGGGCGAGCATAGGTTTATCGGTCGACATCTGGAATACAATATAATTTATATACATTCTCTGGATATTGAAAAATCATTTTATTTTTTCTTATTAGATATAACTATTAAAAATAAAAGTTATGGTAAATGTTATCATATTTTATAATTATAGTGAGAGTTACGTCAATTTATTAACGCAGACTTCGTTTCAAACCATATGCATTAAAAAGGAAGTTATATTTCTAATAATTATACTTACCTGCATACTAAAACTGCAAAATTTATCATTTATAATCACCCTGTTCCTGTTCGGTAATGAACGGGTATTGTATATAAGTTTTCGGCTCAAACAGTCATAGTACGCGAAAAGTCTTGCATCTTCTTAACTTAAACCATACCATATTTCATTAAAACTACGAATGTGGATACCGAACAAAGTTGGCTTTTGGTCTTTAATAGTCCTGACATACTTCCGTTTACATTCAATATACAGAAATAAATCATGCCATAGTAAAAAGAGTGAAAATGAACAACGAAGAATAAAATGAAACAAGCTGTTATATGCAATTTATCAATAAAAATTTCTAACGTTTATCTCTACATTATAATTGTAATGCATCATAATTATCAAATGCCATTTCTTATAGGTATGTCATTTTAAATGGATATATAGACATAATATATCAATTATCATATAAATAACACCAATCATCACATACCCTGATGAAAGGTGTCGTAACACTCGATAAATGTGTCTTTTGAATTCTACATTCTATAATGCTAACTGCGAACAAGATTTTCCGTGGATAATTTAATAGTGACATAGTTATTTTATCGCCCTCTTCACATCCCAGCTATGTTCTGCATTTATAAATTGTGATTCAAAATAATTATCTAGTGGAACGAAAACGACGACATCAAGTCTTCTATTCTGTAATCACAAAATTCCGCTCAAACAATTTTGTAGTGGGACTAAAAGCGAGACGAAAACAAGTTGCATATGGATTGTACACATTTCATAATAAAAGCCAATACTCTAATGTCAACAGGACACGATAATGTATAGGTTAGCAGTGGCGTAATACCGTTGACGAATATTGAAAGAAAAATATAACGTCGTATTGAAACATGCGAGATAGCCAAGTTCTGGAGATAAGTACTGGTAACGAAGCAACCATGTGTTATATCGCACAAACTTCGACTTCTGAAATGTGGTGCCTATAATATGTATATTAAACATCTTAAATTGATTAGAATCTCAAATTACCTAAATATTTCGACTTGCCTAGAAATTCGAACTGTAACGCCTAACTAACGCCATTTCGACCACCGAAACTATTCTGACCGTGGTAAAACAGCAGTCTGCAATATACAGGTCTAGAGGAAATGCAATTCTAAATGTAACTAGTTTATATAAGTAGGTGAAAGCAAGCTATAACCATAAAACTTAGTACAGAAAGGAAACGGATTTAATATTGACTACCTACAAATCGCTATTTTATCGCGTGAAACTATAAATAAATAGAATACTTTAATTGTTAGAATATACTATAATTGATTTTGAAACTTATGTATTTTCAATGAAACAATTGAATAATTTTAACAGAGTAACAGCTTTCAAAGGCAGACAAATATAATTTATTAATACAAATACAATTTGGTTGACCCAATGGAAACGTGGTTAACGAACCTGGCTGGCGTGCCGGGAACGGAATGTTTCTATCCAGGGCAAATATTTGTGTGATGATCACGAATGTATTTAAAAAAATTGTATATGTGGTGTATCAGCAGTCTTGTTACAATAGTACAAAATCTGATTCATTTGATATCCGTTGGTGCTGTCTAAATTTATAGAGAATACCTATTATTTACGTTTTATATCAGCAAGCAATTGTTAGTAAAATACAACATAACGTCACGCCTATATTTTTTTGAAGAGGTAGCCAAAAGAGTGTACTATACTTCCAATATTCACTAGTTATGTTATACGTTCCATCATGGAAAAGGGGATGAGCTTATTGGCCTACCGCGGTCACAAATCCAGACTCCATGCTACTACTGGTTAGAAAACTCGATAATATTAAAAAAAGTGTTAAAAAGAACCTTTCGTAAGACGATTAATAGTCTAAAGAGTTATCAACCACTGCTCTACTTGACCCTATTGGCAATGTCGAGCACAGCGGCTGACGGACACTCGGCAGACGGCGCGGAGCGAGAACAAAGCCTTCTCCACGAAGTGGCAGGTTTTTAACTTAAGAAGCTATAAGAGAATTTTTTAACATTCTCCTTTAAAATTATTTCTAAAAATTCGTCATCTATACAAATAAATAAAATTGAAGTGTCTGTTTTTAATATTAAAATAACCGTATTTAACTAAATGTATACACGGTACACATACGAAAATAAGGTTTTTACTATTTTTTCTTTCTGTTTGTTCCGGCTAATCTCTCGAACGGCTGGAACGATTTTGACGGGACTTTCACTAACAGATAGCTGATGTAATAAGAAGTAACTTAGGCTACTTTAATTTTAGAAAAGTTTTGGCTCCCATGCAAATGAAATCGCGGGCATAGCTAGTATATTAATAATAAAGTTTATACAGAGCCACGTGGTCATGAATAATTAGATATAATACGAGTCACATTTTCGTATGACACATTGTAATTTTTAACATTATCCGACGACATACAACCTCTACGTAGGAGCAATGCACTTAAAAAAATAAAAAGCGACTAATCTGTAATCGCATGAAATATATAAAAATGTCCTAAGGCTACATGTAAGAAGAAAATGACGTATCTCGATACTCTCTGTCTACCTTATAACGGACCTGGCGTGACAATATCAAAAATAAAAGTAAAGTTAAACAATACAATTATATATACATTAGTAAAAAAATATATATATTTATTATGTCATTTTATATACATTTTGAGATACCGGTCCTATGCAAGCAACATGTGACACGAGAAAAAGATAATGAATAGAAAGTAAGACGGTCAAGGTCATGTAATATTTCCGCTGTGAGGTAACGTTTAGAAATTGCGCGGACGCACTCCGCTGTTTACCCATTACGGCACGGCGCGGTAAGTCAAATGGAATAGCATGGCTATGTAAAACCCTCGGGCCACTTGCTATATTGTTTGTCGACGTTGCTTCACGTTTTCATATTCGACCGTTAGATACTTACGTTTTCTCTTGTACTTTTAACGGAATAATTCAAGCGGTATCTACACATAATACATAACCTTATGCTCTTGTGAATCTCTCTATTATGATATCATAAAATGTCCTGTCCTGGATTTCTTCCTGATTTACTTATAACAGCTGGTTACAGTACATAAATAAATGTATACGTAGACGTATTTACGTGTAATGCATTCAGAACTCTAACTTCGTGTCTAAGGGGTAGCAGTCAGAGGACAAAAGTGAACGGCAAGACATCTTCTACATTTTTCACAAATGGATGTTCCACAGGGTTCAATTTTTAGCCCACTTCATTTATTAATATACCGTGTATAATAGGAAATAGTCATGAATAGTCAATTCCAATAATAGACCAGTTATACTACTGACAACATAAACCTAGAATAATATCTTGGGTATTTTTAAACTTTCGGCGTTTAAAAATATAGATGGCATCCGATCCAAAAATCGAATTAAAAACCTCTCGCCCAGTTTCGCGCACTTGCAACCACCGCACCGTCGAGACAATCAGAAGTATATAAAAATGAGTTACAAAACTAGTAACTCATTAACAGGCACATCTTTTTGTGTTTACATTAACTTACGAACCCAGAAGTAATTAAAACTATCTCATCAATTTCGATTATCATATGATACGCGTAACAAAATAAATTGCTCATTATTCCGCACGACATGTTGTTAGCGGCTCAAAAAGTAATCGATTCTATTATATCTTTTCTCACGATTAAAATCCATGAGAAAAGAGAATAGATGAACAGATAGTCTCACTTACGGCTTCCTCCTGTGCACATGTCGATTCTTAATCCGCACTGTAAATAAAAAATATTGACGTTCACTGCGTTTACTCCACGCTTCCTCGCTTCGTTAAACTTATCTGATGCTTCACGATTTTGTGCTACGTTCATTTAGATAGTTTATTTACGATATTTCGCATGAGTGTATTATGTTTCATTAGTCTCCATAACTAGATTTCATTCTCAAATTCACATTCCAATACGAAAATCAGCGTTGCTGAAGGAAGTTTTACGTCGAATTGAGCAGTACATTTGCACTTTTATTATTTTACGTACTTTATGTTAAAAGTGTTGGTACAGTAAATAATAATGGTTATTGGTAAGTTAATTATTAAGTAAAGCGTGACTTAACAAGCTCTCAGTGGGACTAATTGAATTATTACATCAATTGAAATAAAAACACGCCGCTGTGTTTCTCACAATGAACATGTCTCCGCTAATAAATCTGGATCGTTCATTGTTAATGTGTATAAGTGTGACACTCATGAATAATATTCTCCGATTCTCCGCTCTTGTGGACGACAAGTTATTAATAATCCACGAGCCGTTCTTGCGGCGTGTTATCATGAATCATCTCGGCCTGCGCTATTGTCGCTCGCAAAACCTAAATGTTCCCAGTCGCTCACGTTAACAATTTGCGTTTAGGCAATTTCTCCGCTTTCTTACAAGCGCAAACAATGTAGCCGCGACAATTCTCTAATGCGCCATTGTAGCGGTGTTTTGGTGATCATCATTACCACTCGCAGTGCAGTCACATCGATGCATACGAGCACAGCCAGCGATTAGATCATTTGCGGTTCCATGCGGTTTCGTCATACGCCGCAGCAGGATGTCACTTTCGATAAAACGTTTCATTGCACCTTTTTGGAAGATTATATGATTTTGATTACTCTTACCGCTGTCAACGTAATCATCATCATCATCAGCGCCTTTAGTCTGTGTGTCATCTTTCTGCTCAACATAAACCTTCACTAAGTTTTCACGCTTGTATTTGTATTCAATTGCTTTCTTACTCTACCTCAAATATGTTTATTCATAAACATAATGTTTTGGTTCAAATGTTTTGATAACAATAATTTGCTATGTAATACAACGGATAACATCTGTAAGACGTTGCCTTAAATCACCGGTTCCTTGCGCTACGGTTCTAAAAGGTTCTATTTGCACAAAGTTCTTACGTTTCCTTAGTCCGCCCGCGCTTTCATCTCTATTGATCGAGTCTCGCCGCGTAGCTCGCGATGTTCTTTCTATAAGGGAACATAAAGCAAAATTATCTTAATGATAGGCTGTTTATACTCAACGGTATAACGTGATGATAGCAATAATTTATGGCCGCTGGAAATAATAATAATAGATTGAGACTATTTACAGACAACTATTCCCTTCCCTTCCCAAGCTGGGCTGGGCATGTGCTACCGTTAGACAGCTGATAAACATATGTATATTTACAAACAAAATTTATATCTAAATTTTTCTACTACACTGTGCTCAATAAAAATACTTATTCTGAAGGTGGTAATGCCTCCTGCTCGGCAATCATAGACACCCATCACTAGACCCATAGGCAAATTAGTGTTCTAAAATTTGGAATAATAATTCAAGGCAGTTGTTTTTTATTTAAGCTCTCGTTCCTATTATTCTTTTTCGGTTAATGACCAAATTTACATCTTGAACGTTTCAACGCCTACGTTTTAATAATAACGCGTCAATTAGTTACTAACAAAATCACCTTTGTTTTAATAACAAAGTTCGTTACCAACGAACATGTTCCTACAAACAAGTTATCCATATTAATGAGCGCAAACAGAGCCTTGTTTATGATTTAATCCGAGTGAAAATTCACGCTTGCTGATTAAAAGAAAGTAGCTCAGGCATATAATTGTGCTCAGAGTACTGTATGCCACGCTGTATGCGTAGAAGAGCGCACATACATACAATACTAGGCCGCAGCATAAAACCTAGGTCATAGTTCACACAGTCTATTTACTCGCTGCTTCATAACTTTATGTAATGTTTATCTCCGTTCTATAATCTGATATGCGCGCTGCACATTACTGGTTTTAATTGATGTTAATTGTAGTCACGTGTGCAGTGACCGGCAATGGATGGCGCTCTCGGTTAAAGCTCGTTATCTCAGCGTGCCGCCACTTTTACTTTCGCCGTGTGCAGTGGAACGCACGTGACGACTGTTATGTCATTCGCATTATTCAAATATTTCGCTTGAATTTAGAATGTCAGTATATGGCTTACTTTTTTCTGGAATTGTGTCGTTTCGCTTATGATTGACTAACGCGTTATGGTAACAGTAGAAAAAAATCATTACATTCATTAAACTATTAGGATTTATTGAAATCCAAATTACCATAGGACTAAAATGTTTATCCAGCAGCTTGAAGTATATGAAAATTACTAACGGCATGGTTCGTTTACTACATTACAATTATACTAATAATATACTCTTCTGTCAAAATATAGAGTCAAGGAACGTGGGCACTTATCCATTAATTAAATTTTTTGGGGAATTTTTTTCTTCAACAGCGTAATTATTATATATTTTAAGCTGTGACCCCTGTAATATTTAGTTTGCATGACGTTTGGAGCGACAATTGTCAGGAAAATCGTCACAACGCCATTGGAAAGCGGCGCGACGGTGTGATTGTGCTCGCGTGTTCCGCGTGCGAAGTGCACTGTCACACCGATTGTGATACTTACTTCCCGTGTTCGGAAAAACGTCTATTATTGTTATCACTCCCGTACTACTAATATTATTGGTGTGGACCCCCCCAAATCTATGAGACGTAAAACATAACAAGCAAAATGTGTCAGTACTACAGTTATGTCCTGTCCCTTCGAGAAAAAGTATAAATGTGATGTTTGTTATGTTACGTTATTCACTTGTACCTATCATGAAATGCCAATGAAATGGTAATCCTTGGGTACGCATTAACACATTTTTCAGCATTTGCAAATTTCGTTTCGATGTCACTCAAACTAACTAACATGTCTTCTATCGAGCGCCCAAAAGTAGATTATACATTCGCAGTTTTACTCCACATACAGATACACAAGAAGATCTGAAACAAAAAGCACACCGATTTATTAAGACTTCTTCTATCATTACCCATTTCAAAGAGATAATATTTTGTTTTATCAGCAACGATCATGTAATATATGTATGTACATGGCGTACAACATAATTCATACTAATTTATGATTCATATATTCAGCGTACGCTAAGCAATTTCCGTCGTGTTAGAAATACGCGTCAGTTACATATGAAAACAATTAGAATGAGAGGAACACGGTTGCAAATCGGATTTGCACAATTCGCAACAATACAGCGTTCCAGCGGAGTTCAGTTGCGCACTCCGCGGGTTCCCATGTGAACTCCCGTGAGACGTCGCGTCCGCATTCGACTGTCAGCGTGATGTATGGGCCGGCGGGCATCAGCGCTATTACTAAACTTCGCAGTATAAAAAATATCGGAAAACCGAACTCGGAAAATGGAACCCATCCTCTTTAAATTCATTTTCTGCCTGTATGTAACAGCTTTTATGCAGCAAGCTGTTTGCTATAGAAAATACTTTGGTCATTTCTAGTCGCATGCGTCCTAATTAGTTAATTATTTTTTTTACATACAGAGCTACAAGCTAAGTTACATATAATTATCAACTGCCAAAAAAATTAAATAATAATACAAAATGTACGAAGTGAATTATGAATGTGGAAGAAGCACAACAGGTCGGTAAGATACTCGGTGCTCTCTGCCTACACATAAAGGATCTAGCTGGAAATATAGTAATAATATTATACACCTGTCCTTGTGTATATAATTATTAAACCTGTTAAGTATCGCACGTAGCGACGTTAATTTTCAGCTGTACCCTGCGTGACCGCTGACAGCTGCAGCTGACGTAACGCAGATGCGCCTGCACTGCACACATCATCATGCACTTCCGCCTCTTCACCAGGAACAGCGCCTAATGATTTACGCTTAAACACCTTTCAACTTTATCGCTCACGTGAGTGACATGACATTACGGCTCCTATTACGTGACGAGTCACAAATATAGAAACGTAAATGTAAAATCTGATTCGCCTCATTGTTGAAACAAGATCTGTCTGTAGATTATTAAAATGTATTTGTATATTGATCAGAAAACATAGTTTTTCAAAATAGAAATGCACGTAACAAATTCTTAACTCCCGAAGTGTTTCAAACATAAAATTGTCAGCACATAGATTTACTAACAGCGCATTGCTTACTAATGAATGTTCGAATTGAGAATAACAAAAATGTGAAAAAGTTGCGTCGACGGCTTGTACATTCATTGTTACAAAAAAACAACTATTAAGGACATTCTGGTTCCCAGTGCAAAGCGGCTCGTTCAAATAACAATCGCTACTACAAGTAATGCGGCGAAAAGAAGTGTTGCTAGTTGTCCGCGGGGAGATTTAAATAAATTTGCATGTTCTATCGCTGTACGCCTCCACCATTGTTCTTGGTGTTGCCACACGATGGCGCAATATCGTCTCGCGGTTTTGCCCCGCTTTTGGTCACCTCGCATTTAAGGCTTTTTTCGGACTGGGAGTTCATTATTCTTCGATTGAAATCACAGTAATTAGAATACATTACTCAGTGGGTTCTTGTCTGCTTTGCATACCTCCCGTATACATAATTCTTCTCAGTACGGTGTTAAGTAAAACGAAATAATAATTTAAAAAAAAAAGAAGTTTTAATTGAATAAATAAACGAAGCACAAATTATACAACAATGGAAAAATTTACTATCGGTGCGCTCTATCTCCTCAAAAGAGACCTGATAATGTAATATAACAATAATAATTTGATTAAATCATCACACGACTCCGAATGGCACAGACGCACGAACAAACGGCGCGCGACCACCGCCCGTCCGGACCGCTCGCGGTCTGTCATTAACCGTAATAGTTCGCGATGTTATTTTTTATTTGCCGCCTAATGTTTCGCTAATGTACTTCTTATCTGAGAGTCATGCTTTATTAATGTCGCGCTTGTAGACAACCGCGCCGTTACGCTACCGTTTTGTTTGCACTAATTTGCAGTTTCAATGAAGTCTTTTTTATTGTTTGTTCCTCCATTGTTCATGTAGGATGGTCTTTAACTGTAGCTTTATATATACGTATTTAATGTTTCCATAGTATAATATTGTCGACATAGGAACGTTTATAACTATTCTATCACTGAATTATATTCGACCTCAGTCCTGCGAGATGATATCCGAAGACGTCTTTACCCTTCTTCGTATATTCCACAAAAAATATGTTTAAAAATACGATAAATTATCTAAATGAAACCATTTATATATATTGTGTATACATACATTGTAAAGCAAAGCGTATATTGTATTAAAAAAAATTCTTTTTTAATTTTGCATCACCATCCTGCTGAAACCATGCATATAGTTTGAATAACAATTTTTGAAACGGTGCCTCCTATGGTCGAAGATAATTGTGCTGGTGAAGGAAAACATCATGAGGTACACCTTAGAGATTTTCATAATGTTTTCTAACATGGGTGAAGTCTGCCAATACGCACGTGACCAACGTGGCTGATTACAGCCTTGGCCCTTCCCATACTGAAAGGAATTTCATTATCAAACAGTGGAATAAGAAAATGGTTTTTAACGATATTAATATTTAGATTCTATCAATTTGTTGACTACAAAAAGTAATGTTGCTCTAAATACTTTTCATACAACTTCGGTTCTTCTTAACTTAGTACATTAAAAAACAGAAATAAAATCCTTATGCCAGGATAGCCTAGCCGTCTTTGCGATATTATGAAACAGAAACAAACCAATATACCTAAAAGCTTACAAAGCAGTATTTCAAATAACAGAAACAGGCGCGCGTGGCGGGTTTCGTAGTGAATATATATTTTTTATTGCCGTCTTTATTCAAAAAGATAAAATCTATGGTAAACATCGAAAGTAAGCGGATTTACGAGACATTACAACGCACACGCCGCCTACGAATGTTCGTTTTAAAGTAAAATTCTCGATTTTGGAGTAAACATAAAAAATTTCACTCGTCCGTCCGTCCGTTGTCGCGGCACGTGACTAGTTTGACGACGACGTCAGTAAGAGTGGATTGTTCTGCCTTTAGAAAGTTCACGAGATAACGCGAATCTCGGAGTTGATACTGGGCATATTGATACAGAAATGTAGGGTGCAATAAGGACTAGAAAGACTGCGTGCTCTCTGCTATACAAATCTTAACTCAATACTTATAAAAAAACTATTTTATACATTCACGTAATACATTCTTTCTTTGTATTCGACCTACACCTCTTCCTTAAAAGTGTTCTACCCTCCAGGAAAATTATTGTCGTAACCAGTTCAGCTGTTTTCAGAGATGCCGTCGGACAATCATACAGACATATAGAAAAGCATCTATCAAACGTGTATGACTATTGCAACATACCGAAACCCATACAACTTTAAGAATTTTAATTCATAAACCAGTACCTACGTTAATCTTATTTTTATTTGTTGATATGTATATGTACGTGCATATTATGTGTTAGATTCCACTCTGAAATAATGACAAATAGCATACCACCTTGCCCAACATAATATTATTAAAAGCATTAAAGTCATTGCTTATCAGGTAGATTTTTATTTTTTATTTTTTAATCATTATACCTACTATCGTCGTAAAACTGGTATCTGTTCGTGAAAATAAGCTTGCAAATATTTTGGCTCAGGCGTGAACTGAAGGTCTGGTTTCTTTTCGTCGTTTGTTAAGTATAATATTTAACCTTCAAATTAAGGTACCTATGAATTGTCTAAAGAGATCACGTCCATTTTCACTTAGCGGCTCCAATCGCTAGTAAATGCTGCTTAAGTGAACGATTTAGAAGCAGGTGGCAGACGCCGCAGATTCACCTTGAGAGACTTGTGTTGCAAATGCTTGCGTAAAGTCATTAGAAGAGTATAATTGTCGCGCGGAGCACGCACATTCGGCTCTCGTGACCAAGCTGGGGAGCGTCCTGGGAACTGGGCGACACAGCCGTAATCGTAACTTTAATATACCAGCAATTTGTAAACACAACTGGTATTTAATATCTCAAATTTACCTCCAAACATGCTTTCGGGGAATAAATCATGAGTAAATAAAATTGCCTTCATGAAGATGTCGTAACAATCAAATATGAGTTAAACGGTCTTCGCTTTTGCTAAATATTATAGAGTATTTTAAGGGAGCTTATGGGTTTTACATTTAAAATATAATAGTATATCAGTTTAAGGTAAACAACTTATGAGATGTCCGCGGGTAGGTACGTGTAATAGAGTATTTGTAAAAAGTTATAAGTGGACATAAGATATATTACAAGTGCATATGTAACTTTACTTTCTTTTTACTTCCAGTTGGTAATGACCCTCATGGCGAGCGTGCTGGTCACTGCTACACCGAAGAGGCACTACAAACGAGATGGTAACTATTCATACGATACTATCCATTATTACACCCAGAAACTAGCTAAACTCGCAGGAAATAAAATAACAAGAAAGGTACTGAAAGCAAGCTACTGTTTGAGCTTAAAAAATAGTATTACGCAACAAATTTCTTAAAGTTTGTTTTATGCCTTATATACATACGTCACTGATAAAAATGAGTTTGAATGGAAACTTAGATGCCAGTTAATTTAATTTTATATTTGGTCGTCGGCTAATTTCGGTAGATACAATGTTATTTTGCAATAAATGATTTCATCCTTAACCAGTTTAAGGATTGTTAGAAAAGTCTTCATTGGTAGACATAGCCATATTCGATTTATGTATATTAATATTTAAGTAGCAATGACTACTGAGTTCTTTGACACTATCCCTGTTTCTTTCCAATATTAATTGCCTCATAGAATGTCAATAGTTTAAAATAATAAAGTGGAAAAAACTAAGAGATATTAGCAGTACTTTTGTACTGTTCCCTTCCTTATTTGGTTTTCAATATTTTTCAATGTATTGTATGCAAAAAAAGCAAGTAGTATCCCTCGGCCCGCCAATATTATATAATGATTAAGTTTAAACAACATTACTCGGATAACTTATGTGTGAATATTTCACACATAATTTTAGTCGTAACAAATGTATTAAATAAGTATAGTCTATAGCTGAGTTGAATTTCTAAAAGCTTTTATTGTTTTCTAAATATTGATAACCTATACTCGTAAGTTGCTAGGCGTAACAAACTGTTGTAAGGAAGGGAAATACTCGTACAGCTAGGTACCTAGATATAATGTGTTTTACGATTCTGCTTGCCAGGCTCCGTGGCCATTATTGCTACTGTATGCCAGCCTCGCGTTTGTTTGTGCACATTCATATGCATGCATTACTGCCTGCATAAACTCATTATACACGTATACATATTCTGCATCATTGCTTCATGTTTGCAAAATGTTTTCGTAAATTATTTGTCATAAGAGATTACGTTATGTTAAGTAGAAACTTTAGGTTTAAATCTTTTTTATTAATTAGTGGTGTCCAAACTCCCCTTAGTACTCTTTGTCTGTATCTCACTTTGTGGGAATTACGAATGTTTGCAAAATTATAATGCGGCGAAGGTGGGAGAACAGTCTGCATTGTGATAATTGTAGCTCCGATACCTTTGTTCGCAGCACCGCTGAGCTCGTCGTACCTGCCACCCTCCAGCGGCGGCCGCCCGTCCTCCTCCTACGGCGCGCCTTCTAGGCCATCTAGCAGCTACGGTGCTCCTAGACCTTCCTCCAGCTACGGCGCTCCTAGGCCATCTTCAAGCTATGGCGCTCCTAGACCATCTTCGAGCTACGGTGCACCCGCTCCTTCAAGCTCATACGGAGCACCCGCTCCATCATCTAGCTATGGAGCCCCACCTTCTTCGAGCTACGGCGCCCCAGCGTCTCGACCTTCATCAAGTTACGGAGCACCTAGCAAGCCTTCCAGTTCCTACGGCGCCCCAGCACGACCACCCGCGACCAGCTACGGCGTTCCCACCGGACCATCAACTTCATACAACGCCCCTAAGCCGTCAAGCTCTTACGGTGCTCCTAAACCTTCCAGTTCATACGGCGCCCCATCTTCTGGCTCGTTTGGTGGCGGCGCTCTCTCCAGTTCTTACGGTGCTCCAGCTCCTTCAAGCTCATACGGAGCCCCGGCGCCTTCCAGTTCATATGGTGCCCCCTCATCAGGAGGATCCTTTGGAGGATCCTTCGGCGGTGGATCTATTTCTAGCTCATACGGAGCTCCAGCCCCATCCACCTCCTATGGTACTCCTTCATCGTCCTACGGAGCCCCATCTTCTGGACACGGTAGCAGTGGCTTCGGATCGAGCTTCAGCTCGGGCAGTAGCAGTTTCGGCAGCTCAGGTCATGGTAGCAGTGGCTTTGGAAGCAGCGGTTTCGGAAGCAGTGGTCCATCTTCCAGCTATGGCACACCAGCGGTATCAGCTTCTTCCAGCAGCTATGGCGCTCCTTCCAGCTCGTACGGAGCTCCAGCACCGTCCAGTAGTTATGGTGCACCAAGTTCCGGGGGCCATGGCTCCAGCAGCTTCTCTTCCGGTCACGGTTCTGGCGGTATCTCATCTGGTGGACATTCTGGCGGTTTCTCATCAGGCGGGTCGGGCGGATATTCTTCAGGAGGCCACGGTTCCAGCGGGTACTCATCTGGCGGGTCAGGTGGATACTCCTCTGGCGGTGCTGGTGGATATTCCTCAGGCGGCTCTGGTGGATACTCCTCAGGGGGCTCCAGTGGGTACTCCTCGGGCGGCTCTGGTGGATACTCCTCCGGCGGACACGGCTCAGGAGGTTTCTCATCTGGAGGCGGTTCGGGCGGCTACTCAGGAGGCGTCCCGGCCACGATCAGTCAGAGCTACGACTCCAACGGTGGTTACGTGTATTAAGTTTCGTTACTTAATACCATGTTACCAACACCAGAGTTTTCACATCATGTAAATTAAGCGCTAAAAGTACTTATGTTCTCTCAACTAGTTACCGATGAAAATATAAAAATATAGAAGTAATAATGAGTGTAGAGCGACGTCACCGTACCCTCAGCGCAACCGGCGCGTGGTGGCAACTTGAAGAAGTCTCTCTATTTATTTAGTCACTTGTTCCCGAACTCGCCGGCGTCTGTACGTTCAGTGCTGAACGATTAGTTTTATTATTAAATTATAATGAAAAATGTACAAAAATTAGTGTAAGTACTAAGCAATTTTGTATAAATTAAAATTTTGTAAATAATGTTTTTGTTTTTTATTTGAGTTGTTGCTAGAAAACGGAAATATGACATAACATAACAAGGAATATAACACACGTACACTCAATGAATATACAAATTACAATGCTATAAAGGATCACTTTTAACGACTCTATGCAGTGCAAAAGAAAGCTTTAACACTCATTTTAATGCAACGTGAATCATTACAGCTGGACTGAGCAGGCTTTAACAGTGTAACTTTCGCACGAGGTTAAACAAATACGTGACGACTGGTCGTGCATAAGCCGAACAATATGACTGGTCGTACGTGATCAATTATTTATAGCTAATCATAATGCTTTTTATGCTCTTAAAAAGTTAAAATTTAAAAGTAAAGGAGTCTAGAGTAGGTACCTAACTAAGTTCATAACTACCATTACTAAAAACCCAACGAAATTTCCTTTTGTATATGGTTTTATTCATGTCTGTTATTCAAAAGTGAAATTAAGATACGTATCGTTTATTAAAAAAAAACAAATAAATACGGGAAATTACTGTGGATTTTAAGAAAAAAACAAAGCCAACATACTATAAGTTTATTTACGTCGCAGAAGACACTGTAGAGTTCACAACATTACACATTTATACACATTTCAAATATTCAACAAGAACTAGGAATAAGTCAATACAAGTACATATAACTACTGGCTAACAGTGGACCGGCCGCTTCCTAAAACCATTGCGAGCAAAGAACACTAGCCTCTATATTTTTTATGCACAAGAAAATTTTTTTGTCTATGTATTTTAATTCAAATGACAACTTAAAAACCATAATTGTGTTTGCATGTGAACAGCCTGTTAAATATTGAGTTTCTTTGGCTAAATAATTATAACAAAGTAGTGTAAATAACAAAAAAACAATAATTTTAAATGCGATAACACTTCATAACCTTTTCTCTAACGACGCAAACTACGTAAATGACCAAATGTTTTCTTTAATTTCTGAAATTTACAAAAACAAAGTCGAGGTTGTCGAGAAAGTTAAAAATATAAAGACGTAATAAATATAAGCAACGTTAAAAATTTTAAATTTTAATGGAAACTAAAAACACAAGTAAGTGGTGTCTGCACGCAATGCGTTTTAGCAAGCGACCCCGAAGAACAACAACGACGTCTAGAACTACGTTTAAAAATATCTGATATGTATCCAATACACTAACTCTATATAAAGTGATATGTTTACAGTTACAATTGTCACAGAGACATGATATGTATCGGTTCAAAGTCTTAGCGAAGTACATACGAGTAAGTAGGCAGGTGACTGAGTATCACATTAATCGTAAAACATTTGCAATATACGCACCTAAAAACGTTCACTGTAAACATCTATAACGTATCTACGCCACTTCCACGTATAACAACATCCAAATTCGCAAAAGCTAACGCCTCCCAATATCAATAAGTCAATACTGATTTTACAAAGAGATTCAAAACACGTCATAAATATGTTAATACGTTAAAAGCGTTAAGTGTTGAAGTACACAGAAATATACGAGGAAATTGGGAACACTCGGGGAGACGGGGACACACAGACCAAATGTTCACTGAACACCAATACACGTTAACCTACTATATTTAATATAACAGAAGTGTCAAAGAGGTAAATCGTGTCTTCCCTGGTGATTGTGTGTCGCGGATCAATATAGCAGATTCTGATCGCTTAGGCGTGTCTACCATCATTTTAAAATGGTAACATCGATACATGTTACCAATGAGAACACGAAATTCTTTATAGATTATATACCTATATATTTATTCATGAAATAGATAGTTTTCGCCTATAAGCTGCTCTGATCACTTTGAAAGGTAATTATTTCAAAATGTATATTGAAGCTTAATTTTACGTAGATTTTATTCGAATAAAACTGTTCAAGAAACAAGAAATATTTTATAACATTTACTAATCAATGA
>DWDT01000961.1:0-17672 GCA_018245595.1 Microceris scylla | reverse complement strand
GCCTCTAAGGCGGAATAAAGTTTGCCGGGTCAGCCAGTATATATAAAAATACAAGCATAAAAATGGAAATATAAGTACGTAGTACAGTAGAGTGGGCCATACCGATTTGTTCTTTAAGCCTATGTCAAACAATTGCAAGGCATTCTAGTAAACTAATTTAATATAAGTAATATTTCGTACATGTGATTATTAAGTACGTTGTGCCCTAATTCTGTCAAATGTTTTGCTAAATTTCAACTAACGCTATGGTCATTTCTATACTTATTCAAAGGAAAGTTTTAAGTACCTGACGTGAAGAGTTCTGTCACTTTGATCCACATTCAGGCTGCTGCAGTGATAGGGGCACTTTTATGGACATTGAATTTTTATTGTACTTATTACCATACTGAATGTAACGCAGTTGATATTATATGTAATTTAAGTAACTGTTAAATTATAATATCAACTACCTTTGAAAAACACTCTTAGATCTATGCAGGACAAGTTAGATTTACAGTATATAATAAATTTTTTTTATAAAAGGGCACTGCCTAAAAATGATCACCACATTAATAAAAATCCTTCGCTCCAAATAATCATCATTATCATTATCACCGGCCTGTTCCAGTCCACTGCTGGACATAGGCATGACCCAATGAACTCCATCGCGCCCCGTCCTCGGCTTGACACATCCAGCATCTGCCTGCAGCCTTTCGCAGATCGTCATCCCACCGGGCCGGAGGGCGCCCTATATTACGTTTGCCGAGCCGCGGTCTCCACTCCAGTTTCAACTCGCCTACAAATAATGCTGTCCACCATTCCTTTGCCGTGTAAGTACTTTGACATTTGCAATATTGTATATTGTTTTAAGTTCTAATTTGTAATTCATTAATAATAATGTGATGGACGGTAAAGGTTAATTATTAATGTCCAGCCATCTATATTTATAATTCCTTGGTAATAATGGGAAATTAATAATTAATACACTTCACTTACATCGGAAATCAAACGATTTCTACTACCTACGCTGACCTTTGCGAGGTAACAATATTAGGTAGCTTAATTTATTAACAACAGATCTCGGCAAAATAACACCGGATGCAATTAACTATCATCAGACCATGCTCCAAGAAATTCACCGGATATCGACTAATTGGCAATATAAGAAATATAACAAAAGTATTTTCGTAGGGTTTCGTAACGGATGTCTGATATTCACAGAGCGAATATCGCTCTGTTATCGAGTATAAGTATAAGAATATTATGATTCTCTTTATGATTGCTGTTGGACATGGACCTCCCCAGAGGGGTTTAGCAGAATATGGCCTTTCGCATCACCTACGCTGCTGCCTGTACAGCTTTCAGGATATTTAGTTGTATCCAGGCAAGCCGTACCATATCGTGAGTGCCAGCGCCGGGCTTAATAGCTTTTTACGGCAACCTGATAGCCCGGTATGAGGTCGGTGAATGTATTCTTTCTCCGTTCCAAAATGAATTTACATGTAGGTATAGAACATATATAAATACTTCACCACAAAGTTTCTCTCTCAAATGACCTCTTAAGCAACAGGAATTTGATGGAAATTTCACGTGCTATTTTCGTCCAAGTTACAATTTAAAATCACTAACTCGTGCATAACACCAGGTTAAACCATATGTAGAGTTTATAATAGCAAGCGTTCTTCGACGTGGATGCGTCTTTAGGCTCTTTCTGCTGTCATATCTTATCTAATACGTTTAACGTATCAGTGTGAAACACTAACTTTATTTAGTGGACACACAATAACAAAGGTTTTTCTCATTTAGTAATATTTCGTATCCAAAATACGTATTATGAAATAAATCTTATACACATTTTCCTTTCTTTGTTTTCTTTGTTACAGTTTTGTTTGTGTACTTATTTAAAAAAATAAAACGTTCAATGTTAATTAAAACGTTTACGAAATTATTAAACTAGTTGTCCACAGAGTATTCTTATTAGTTTGTTCAGTGCTTACGCAATTATTATGGGCCATCCCGAATTACATGATTTTTTTTACTACTACCCCATCGCTGTTACAGGTCACGCCCTGATGTGACCCCATATATGTACTTTGCAATTTTACACCTGGAAATTAAATGAACGTAACATACGTTTTCTGTTTACAGTTAAACTTTCGCGTTTTAATTCGATACTTCGACACGTAACATCACGAACCTTGTTAGTCCTACCCCTAATTACACAATGTTACACTTCGGTGACCCCCTCCTCGCCCCTTGACGTGTGACGTAATTAATGGACACCCCCCAATCAGATTTTAAAAGTCATTAGGACATAATTGGGGTCAATACCTGAAATAATTTTTAATCTGCATAATCTTGTGTAAAATGAAAATAACTGAACGTTTTTATCGTACAGCAGCGTTTGGATAAACGTTAATTATGCAATTAGTGAAGTCTTGATGCTTATACATTAAACATTGTTATAAGTATAGAGCTCGTCATATTATGTTCAAAATTATGTGATTAAGTTTTTTGGGAACCTGGTTGTTGGGAGACGGGAACCGAAAATCCTGCACTGTTAAAATTAGTGTATTCATAAGATATTAATGAATATTGTTACCTAAGTGAATCTGCTAGTTCATTGCAACCTTTAAATTTGATTGTTTTCTCCGCGTGAATTAAAAACGTGACCTCGTTTCTAAAGCTTCCACAACCACGTCAACAAATTTCCAGAAGTTAATTAAATATTCGCAACTTCGTGTTTTCACATAATGAAAATGAAACGGCTTCTACAAATAGAAGTGATAGCTTATATAAGTTAGTAAAACCGAAGCAAAAAAACAGATAATAAAGATATTAAAATAATTGTTATAATCAAAGAGTTTTATTGTCTAAGAACAGAAGTATCATACCCTTTTTAAAACAAAGATACTTAATAATCGCTTACGCTATGTCGACGGTTTAGACCTATGAGAATGACTTTAAATTTCATTACTATCTTTTAGACGAGTGGTAACAAGCGCGACTCCTGATCAAGAGGTCCTGGTTTGGATCCTCCGGTCAGAAATGCTATTTTTGTTTTTTTAACACGCTTATATTAGCTTGGGTTGTATATATGTATGTATCTGACGGAATCTTTGAGCTCAATTTTCACCGGTTTCTAAATGTCTGATCAACTTGAAACTTTGCACACGTCTCAATGACCGATGACAATGCAATAATTCAATAAAAAAATTTCATTATCCTGATTAGGATCATCAGTATTTTTAATGACTTTTTGGAATTTAATACGATCAAAAACCGGTTTCTAAATGTCTGATCAACTCAAAACTTTGTACACGTGTCAAGAACGCCGATAACAATGCAATATTTCAATAAAAAAATCCATTACCCTGATTAGGATCATCGGGATAAATGAATTTCTTTAATAAGATCAAAAAATTTGTAATTCGAAAGTTTAATTGATTACAATATAAGCAACGAATATGATTAAAAGAAAAACAGGAACTATAATTAATTAACTAGACGTGTGGAAAAATGGCTGATCGCGTTTTAATTGTGTCAGTATTTCGGATCAATTCCTGTTGATCGATCACACGGAGACCACCGAGTGGTTCTTTCTTAAAAAATCTAAATAATTAATTATTTCCCCAATTTATGAGTTTGTTACAGACTAAAAAATGAAAAATAAACAATAGTTTAAAATAACTAAAAAAACACACTTTTATTGCTAATCGAAGTAAAAATTAGAAAATAATTTTTAATCACAAAGAGTTTAATATTATGAGTTAAATATTGAATTATTGTTTTAATAACTTAAATTTTATTATAATTTTATTTTGAGGCGATTCATTATATTTGATTGTTCGATCTTCTACAACTGTAATATTAAACTCTTTGTCATTAAAAAATACTTTCTAGTTTTTATTTCGATTAGCAATAAAAGCGTGTTTTTTTAGTTTTTTTAAACTATTATTTTTTATTGTTTGTTCTTCGCCTTCTGCATTACGAATACTGCAAAGTATAAGATGCCCCGTGCGTAATCAAATTAAAATGAAAGTAAAGGCGTTCTTCATAATTAGAAAACAATTAATTATATACGACCAATGAGGAAGGAAAATAATTTATGTATTTAACACATGAATATATCAAAAATTTATTCGAAGTACCCAAACGACAATAAGTAATGATTAGCCTAGGTAGGTACACTTGTAAAGGATTCGCTCGGGGAACTACCGACCACGGCCACTAATTTCTACCATGAAATAATACTGTATCAACATCGTAATATATTAATTTGTGGTCCAGTCTAAAAGATGCAGTCACCAGTACACATGAATACTAAAGGCGTTTTTAGTCCTGAGGAGAACCAATCCATGACCAACTTCGAAAACGATACTACATATTTTGGTAATAATATTTTACCTTACCATATCACCATCATCATTTTCATGTCCCTTTTTCGACTATTTTTGCATAGGATCATTTCAACCGCCGCCTTTCTCCTCTACTTTGGGTTCTCTGTATCCACTTTCTGCTAAAATGTCTTGTATACATTATACAAGATACATTATAAATTAATTACAATCTAATTGTTGATTATGCAATGTATTTGCAAACTTTGAATTGATTATCAACTTACATAAATTAATTTTCAACGCCAACCTAATGACTATTCATTTAGTGTTGTTATTTGATTTGAAACATGGAACTGTTAACAGATGGAATATATTAATTATTAGTTTTAATCTTTTAAAATAGATCATTATCGCCATTGCTAGCTAGTAACGCCTTTCAGAAAGATCATATTCATCAAATATCATCTTTATAATTACCCATATCATCAATATTTATTATTTCGCTATTGGATGTGGGTCGTATTAGAAAATAATACTTTAAGACCATGGTCTAGTCAATTTTGCATTGCAAATGACCATCAGTGTCATGATCATCATTATCATACTCAGCATTAATTATTTTCACGTTTCATGAAGGAGGACTTTAAGGAGACTTCCTTTTATAAAAAAATGGATTAGCGCCTGCCACGCGGGGTAAATGCGTGTTGGCAGAAACCTTTTAAAATATTCTAAAGAACTATAAAGTTCTTAATATTTCTCACGATATTTTCCTTCAATAATAATGCAAATTATATTAAATCTTAAAATAATATTTGAATCAGTTCACAAATATCTAGCAGTTTGTTGAACACAAAATAATAATTGATGTAATAAGTGAAGAAATCATCAGTATACAAACGACCTTACAGCTTTAGATAGTAGATACGTAATTTATTGTACGAAGTTGTAAACAGATTTATTTATAACCTTTCCGCATTATTGTATGATCCTTGATGTCTTGCACGAGTAATAGCCAGCATACAATTAAATTAACGATATTACCACAGCGCTTGAATTTATCTGTTCTCACTATTATTACTGCGTGCAAATTCTTTTGTAGGTACATGATGTCTAGTAAACAGGTGACCGTAACACTTTTATCTATTTTATTAATCGATATAAGGTATATAACATAAACACACACGAAATAATGTTCTTGTTTTAAAAAAAAAAAAGCAAAGTTCAACTTTTTAGTTGGATTTTTTTTTTACGACTCTCTATATCTCGATTCCCCTTGAGACTATTACTTTTTAAACTTGAGTATTTGCCAATCGGAGAGCAAGGATTCCACTAAATATCAAAAAACTGCGGCTGAAGCAGGGCTGGTAATCGGGTGGTTTTAGTAAACGAATTACCTATATCTCTTTCATTATAAAATCTCAAACTATTTATTTTCTTTAATTTATACCGTACACTGGCTGTTTATCCCAATTTCAGCACCATGAAAAATAGGGCTCTGTAGCAAGCTACTTAAAAAAATAACCAAAATTTGCCAATTTTCAAATTAATTATAACGCCATAACAAATTGCCCAAACGCTCACTTATCAATCGATTATCGATTTCATATAATCACCAAACGCAACAAATACATGACTCAAATCGCGAATTAGCTAAAAAAAAACGGACACCACATTGACTCAATAGTGCCGGTCGGAGTGATTACACACAGTCAGAGTAAGTTACGTAAATACGCACACATTCGTAATTACTCGCACACTACTGTAAAACAAACACATGCGCAAGTTGTCTATGTGTGCGGGCCGCAGACCGTGAGTCGAGTCGGTCGACCCCACTACAAAATTTAGTCGCACTCTAGAGTTTGCAGAGAATAGTCGTGTCCAAGTAACTAGAGTACTACGCACCTCTCAGTGTATTTCGTCATAACAATATTGTGATAGTGACAAAAATCCTTCTGGACGTGACAAGTGGAAGTGTAACATTTATTGTTTCATTTCAAAGTACTATAAACTACGCCAAAGACGTTTCTGTGTTTTTTGCTGTTTTTGTGAAATTATGACATTGTTCCCAATATTTGGATAATTCCGGATAAGGAGTGGAATATTGCCGCAAATATTTTCGTAAGTATCTTCAAATTACCTCTTCAGTCCGATTTTATTCTTTTTATTTTCCTGCATTTTGTACCTATATATTGAAATTTCGAAAATTTTTAGAAAAGTTTATTATTTTTTTTTGTATCCTACAATTGAAACTATTTATACTAAATTTATACCAGCCAAATAATATGTGATTTACGCCCTCGAAAATATCTGCCTGTACTTAAACAAAAAATTCTATTTAAATACAAAATCTAAAAAATCTTTTGAAATAATCTGAACATAGACATGTAACAATTTTCTAATTGGAAATTTATTCGCATGTCAAAAGAGAAAGAGAAAGTAATTTCGGAAATGCGCATTTTAAAATCTATAAAAAATGTCTCGCGCTTTAATTTTTCATCTTTTATCTTACTTCCATTAGTTAAAATAAATTACAAAGACAAATAAATTACTCGAACGATCTCAAATTTTTCAAATTTTTATACTTCAATTTTTTATTCCTAATGTCAATGACTTCGCCCGAATCTGTTTACTCATGCATCTGAGGCATTAGCCAAATTTTCTGGCCTTACCCTCACTACTTTGTCTCTGATTTTTTTTTAAATATATCTGCGTAATTTACCATTTACTTTTTTCTTGTCTATATTAAAAACAATTGTTATTAATTTTAAAATTTCAAAAATAAGAACGAGATTATCGAACATACGTTGCATACATTATATAAATTCTTACGGCCAGATATTTTAATATTTTCGCAAATTTAAAACAATGGCACTCGACATACTCCAGCCGTTTATCGTCTTTGTTTTCAATCTTTTGTTTTGTAACCATTTCCTCAGTTCTGTTTTCGCCATTATCTGTGTTTACATCTGCGTTGAAATCGCAAAAATTGTTATGCTATCTTCCGTCATTGTCGCGTTTATTTTTCAGATGTAATGCGCAAAATTCTTTTAAGGATTTAAATTTTGATAAGGGGTTGTATTGACTAATCGAAGACATGTTATCATTATTGCTTTTTCATTAGCCAGACATGTTTTATCAAGAACAATCTAGAAAGATATGTAATATAATTTTGCATCTGAAAGCGTTGTAATTTCAAAGAATTTCAAATTTTTTTTATTATTCCTCCAGTATAATGTGTAAAATTACAATCGTAATTAAAATCAAATTTCGAATATGAACGGTAATTGCGATTGCGTTTACCAGCAGTGTCGCAAGCGGTGCCAGGCGCTGTCGTAAGCCATTGTGGGCTTACACAACTGGTTCAAGGTTCCAATCCCGCGTGCGTTCGCTCGGATGTACGGAAACTAGATTTAGTAACGTATATTTCTTGTGGAATAAATAAAACTGGTTACAAATTTAGGCGCCAGGAATAACAACTTTTCAATTCACAGTTACTTTCATTTACCTATTTATGTTTGGACGCCTAATTTATAGTTAAAAGTTTATTGTGTTGTCTATTCCTGTCTATAATTAAATATGAATATATGTCAGCATGCTTAATTAAAACTGCGCTGACACATACTTTAGCTCAAACCAATAATATTCTAAACATTTCCGTTAAACTGAAATAAACATCTAGCGTACTTCCCAGAATCCGTTATCTTGCAGATAACTTTTTCTACTGATCGTGCGCCAGAATAAATTTTCGTTCTTGTTCCTGTATACGTTGAAGCAAAATAAATAATCATGTGGCATGTAAAAAAAGCAAACATGATAGTATAGTGTAGTAGAATCGAATCAATCCGCCGACTAAAGGTCAGTTCATACGACTTATGACGCAACGTCCCTAGGGCGTATTGCGCAATCCACTGCAAGACTACTATAGACAACGGCCTATCCAGCGACCAAAATGCTTATACATATATGTAACTGCAATTTGAACGTTCCAATTCATTGACACTGCTTTCTTAACCTCTAATGCGGTAGAATGAAAGGTTTTTTTATCTGATCAATGTTAATTCCTCGTAAATTACTTTTGTATATAAACTAGACCGTTGGCACTGATAGCTTTTATCTTATTAAGTCAATTAACATTTTTATTGTCTATATAAAAAAAATTCTTTATAGTGAAGAAAAGAACGGCGTGAAACGGAAAATTGTTCTCTGTGCTACGTGCCATCTAAGGTCACACGAAGCAGTTCCGCTGTACGACTAATTCTATTTATATTTACACTCGTACACAATGAATAACATGAATGCAATAAACAGATAACGAGCGTTACAGTAAACGCTTTATCGGCACATGATGTAATGCAGGAACTACTGCAAGGTTGTCCGGAAGGTATTATTAAAGAACATAAGGTCATACCCGCATGCATTTAGTTAATCGTGCATCATGACTGGAATAGTTACGAATTTTTAATTCCCACTATATGTTCGTTACGAGAAGGATTACGGCCACGGCCCTGGCTAGTTTAATACAGCACGCGTGCCGAATCACGCGAAACGATGATATCATACGTGTACGCCGCCTAAATCGGAACGTCGTGATTTTTCTCAAATGTATATGTTGATAACAATAGATTAAAGCTAAACATTACTAATCAAATTGTGGATAAAACCGACTCAAGCCACGCTCAAAACACGACTACACGGGCAACGCTCGCTCAAGTCTATTCTGATCCTACGACACTACGTACATGTATTGTAATCAATGACACGATAAATGTACGTACACACATAAAGCAATGTAAATACTATAACGAGTGTTACGTAACGCTCGATTTTTTCACGCGCATTACACAAACGGACGATAATTTCATCGGTGCGAGGACGAGCAAAGATAACTTGACCTATTTTTTTTTATCTTGCCAGCTCGCGTAACTGTAACCTACATACGTCGCACATTATGAGTGTACTCAACCAATTGCGACAAAGTAGATCGCCGCGTGTGACGTATTATATTTGAGGTCCGTCCTAGATTACTATTCAAAAATGGAACGAAATGACGCAACAAGTAATGATACAGAATTCCAAGAAGCGGTCCTGCATAACAATGACTGTAATAGCGAAGGTTACTCACAGGCATAGCAATTACAATAATTGCTTCTTAAACATTGCTATCACTACCGCAAATTATCAAAAACTTCGAAAATAGGTAAGTCCCGCTGAATCATTAAAACTAAACCAGTTTTTAACACATTCAGTCATATATGGATATATAAACAAAAGCCCGCAATTAATCACGTTGAGGAAATTGGAGACACATTAGAGATGTGTCCCGCATTGTGCTTCCTGGACGCCAAATAGATTTATTGCGTAATATCCTGAAGTACACGACAGTAGTTCTAAATTAGAAGAAACTAGAACACAGAAATAGGTTAAGTGTTTTTTAATAACACAGCAATTAGCTTTAGGTTTGGAGCAAGGTCGATGTAAAGTAGGTCTCAGACTTTGTTGAGACTCGTCCAAACAATCATATATTTGTGGAAGGATTATATTTATCAGATAGGGAAATCCTGTACCGGAAAGGTTGGAGAGCCTTGACATATATTATACTGGTCGTCGCTTATCGAATCAGTTGTTACGAAACGTAGCCTTGACACCAAAGCTTTATCGCTGCGACCCAGAGGCTACCCCGAAATAACCCTACCTCCTTGCTCAACGGCATCACGCTAATTCGCGAATGTATATCGGTCAAGTATGCTCTGTTTTCATTGGAAAAAATGCTTGAAACACATCCAGAATTTGCGACCTTCCGCTCTAATCCTCGCTAAAGTTTAAAGCATAATTTAACTCTAGTATCGAGTTGAGACAATTGCGCGGAATACGGAGACATAACATGCTATCTAATGTTTAGAAAACATACCTTGACCGCTTACCATAAATTGTAATCAAGTGCAATGACTACGTGGCGCAATACACGAAGAAATTTCGAAAAATCCCGTGATGTTATACTAAAAAGTGGCCATTTTTGAAAGAGTTTTAAATTATAATTTAGCTGACTTAATGCTATAATGCAGCACCTTTGCATGACAGTAAAATATCAAATCAAAGATGGCGGCCGGCCTACTTTTCCCGCGCAATAAGCGCCGAGCGTGTGGAAAGTTACCGCTGTACTACTTTCTCTACTTTTTCCAAGTTGACTGATATTGTCTATGAACATTTAAAAGGAAGGTCAAGAGCGCAATTGTTTTCAATATGCAAGAAAATATTAGTTATACTCATTGCCTATTTACTATTTATTGACAAATGGCATACATTAAACTTTATCAATTAAAGGTTTACAAATACTCCATTACTTTATTGTCGTACTCTTTAGAGACAAAATAAAACAGTTCTAACTCAAGAGTATGTATGCGTTATTGATAATGTATCCACTAGTTGGAAACATTGGAACATCAGCTTTACGACCTAACCCAACCCTGGGATGGTTTCGAGAAAGGAGGCTCACTGCTATAAATACCGGCAGGCGCTTGACTAGTTGTTTGCTTGTGACGGTCAAGGGCGATGACTACGATCGATAATTAGTTTTCACGTTCCGAGATCACGTTGGAGTTTATATAACGGTTTAGAGAAGAGCAAACGTGCTTCGCGTTGCGCTAACGTCAACGTGAGGGTTCAAGATCGGGCACGTGTAGGTTGCCGCGTGACCGAGCTGTGTTGCCCCCGCACGTGCGCCGGTAGGACAATCACGCCGGTCGTAAGGTCATATGCCGATGTACCCTGGAACACGCAAGCTGATCCGCCTTCGCTTCGCGATAACCTGATGCTCCTCGCTGGCCAGACCCTATTACTGTTTCACTTAGTGTTTCAACTGTACAAAAAATAGTATTCTATAATCGTTTAATTACAAGCATTTACGATATGAACTGTTCGTTCAAGACGGGGAAAACATTAAAAGAAATATATGAAGCTATATTTTTTTGAACTTGCGTTAATTATAGCCATATAAGGAGACGACGAAATATATAATGATAAGTCCACATAAATATATCCGATGATTTGAAAGCACGCAAGATGATTCAATAGTTTGTTCAAGAATGCCAACATATCTATTGACAATATCGTTCATGACAAAGAATTCTAAATTTAAACTCGACGATAATTCTTGGTATGCTACAAATGTGTGACGAATTCAAAACATTGTTATGTAAGAACCCGCAGAGATTTCAAGAAACCAATGCACGTATCAAGTTCAAAGTTTGATCGTTACTTGGGAACCTTTTTTTCCACTTGAACTATACTATTTATTTAATTTTGAAGTCATAAAGTTACAAACTCTTATGCAATTATATTATTATTGTTATTTATTGTTATTATTTTTGTATTCACATCGGCCAATACCGTTAAACAGTTCAGTAAGAATTGAAATATTCTTCATTTAATAATTTAAACGTTTGCGTAAGTAACTGTTAAAATATGTAAGATATTCTTATCATGTTTACGAAATAACACTAATTCTATGAGTCACAAGCGTATGTTATTGTGAAATAATAGAGATAAGATACCCAAGTTTAAAGAATTAATTATTACATTATGTTTTTAAAAAAACAGTCGAGGTCTGTTTATGACACTATTTCATTGGAATACTATAAGCGTGTAGCGCGCAGACGTAAGTCGTATTAATTATTTCCGTTTGTAAAAGTACACAATATATGGAAATTAACTTGCATTTGAGTGATGTATGTCTATTATATCAAAAATAACCAAACAAAAGGTCACTTTCGCAGCCGCAAACTTATAGAATCTATTGATGGTAAATAAAAAATTGCTACATTACAGCCACAACGAAAGATATATGGTGTAATACAAGGATTATGGCGAAAATCGCATAAACCACCAGATGATGATAAATAAAAGCAAATAATAATGTACAAAACATTAACAAGAACTGCAGCAAAAAAGGACATTATGTCGACTTGTACACGTTAAAAATAACCTCAAGCTGGCTCAAGGGCGCGGGGGCACGCCCCTCGCCAGCGATGCCACACGAAACGTGAATTCACACGTTTCTAATGAATATAAAACTTAGATTATAAACATATGAATGATTTTAAATATTATTCTAGGGGTATTGGCCCGAGTTCATTCAGGTCAAGACTGTAGACTGAAGCGAGGATAGATACATAACAGACAAATGAAACGAGAAAAGAAAGCAATTCGGTTTTGCGTATAGGTTGAATAAAGAATATGAGGGTAGGAATAAAATTATTCAGACGTGTAAAAGTGAAACAAAAAAGGATTAAATTAAATCACACACACACTATCAGCCCGTCATCGTCCACTGCTGGACATAGGCCTCTCCAATGGCACGCCACTGAGATGGGTATTCTGCTCTAATCAAATCAATCGGCTCACAATATTTAAACATCAAATAAAATTTGAACTGCTTTTAATAATTGCCAAGTTCAAGTTAAGAACACAATTTCCTTCAGCATCTTCAGAAGAAAGACGTCCATTAAAATCTTCCAACGCTTACATTATCTGTGTCCCAAACACGTTGGTCATAGATAAACTAAAACACGAGCGAGCTTAATAAGCCAGCTAATAATCGTTCTGTCGAAACGGCATAGCTTGCCCAACCCAACCTTGAAATGCGGTGACGAAACGCCGAATTGCCGTTTCATAACAGTATTACGAGTTGAGACCAGATGAGCATAAAAAACATCGACGTGATACCGTACGGTCCCAGTTTTGGGTAACGGTGTGTTCGCGAGAAAGTATACGATTAGCGCTAACTACTCGTAGTTTGAAATGGTACGGAGTCAGAACTTGATTGTTCGAAGCCGCGTCGCCTATAACGACGTCTGTAGACATTGACCGGATCTGACATTTTGTCAACAATATAGCTGTAAATTGTATTTTATATATCCGATTTTCTTTTTTAATAAATGGCTCGTAATTATTTTATGTTGAGAATGGAGAGTATCATATTTTAACATACGAAGATTACTTAACAGGTTTCGTGGATAATATATAAATTATCTTCATAAATACCGGGTAAAATCATGTCTTGCTTTAAAATAATCAATCTACGAACGATATAGTTCTAATAGAAAGTCCGTAGCTGTTAACCGGTAACTGTCAGTGTTCTGCCAACCGTCAACTTAACGGGCGGTTCGCGATTTTATGCTCACAAATGGAACAGACAACGCTACTTATTACCGCAACCTTTACAATGAAACCCACTTACTGTGTCAGTAATGCAGTAACTTATTGCAATAAAATGATGAAGAACGTGAGGTTTAAACTTACAAAAAACTTATATAATGATTTTTTTCTAATTTCTTGGATGGTCTCGTTACCTTAAATGGCAACATCATAATATTTTTTATCGAGCGGCAACACTTTGCAAAAACAGTAAAAACATGGCTGCAAGAAGAATTGTCTATGCAATCCATAAAAACAAAATGTAGTAAGCAATTAAGTAAAATGATAAGCGTAGTATTTTGATAAAAATATTCAAATAGAGGTCGAAAATTAAAACACGTAATTGTAATCCATCTTAAAATTACGTAAACTGTCCGACACTATTGCAATGTTTGGTAATTAAAGTGTCATCACACGACATTAAAATATTTATGACCGATTAATTATATTTTGAAAAAAAAAATGTGTAAATGATCCTATCCCGATAACGGGCTTACGATAAAAAGTTATGCACATAATTGTTTTTATCGTTACTCATATAAATAGAATAAATATGTATGTTGTAGTATTAATGTAAATATGTATGTATGCTATAGAATTTTTTAAGAATATCGGATGTTGTAACTGTTCTTCGAAAAATTTGAATAAGTAACGGCTGTTAGTGTTTAGATGATATTTTACTAACTGTGAAACTCGTTATTGACATTTCGCAAATGTATTAAATACATTAGGACATACCTACATAATTTATGCATATATTATACTTCAAAGCGATAACCTATACATATTTTATAAATAACGGATAAATAAGTATAACTCAATGAGTAATTCAGTAAAGGATTTGTTGAATCACGTGACATAGAAAAGCAAAAATCTACGCCAAGTATTGTGACATGTCACTTTAAATTGAATGAACGCAACAAAAAAGAATATTCCCACATTAACTTTGACATTTAACTCAAGTGACGAGAACATACATTTTAATAACCGGATTATATTCTGACAGTAATATCAAATAAATACACTTCAAAGACGTTCAGTTGTTGCAAGGTTTATAACATAATTCAAATATGTGTCGGTAACACGAGAAGCAGGTGTGCTTTTCAAAAGTTTTTATCGAACTATGTCGTGTCGGATAGTATGTAAACGCTCTTACTAGGTGCGATTAATCGTACAGTTAGTCGATGTAACGGCGTCTACATCTAGGGCGGCCCACTGACATCGAATACACTGGGGCGCGCATTCTTAACACCGTTCAATGGCGGATTTATCGATACCACAGATAAAAATACAAAAAAAAATACAGACTAAAAATGTCTGCATGATAGATTAGTCTGACATTGTTAATTATGAAAAATTATTCAATTTCACAATTAATAAAAGTACATGTTAGAAATAACTCGATGTCACATTGAAGGATTTGGCAGTCATACGAACTAATCATTGATTATCTTATCATTATTTAATAATATCATCATTTAATTAGAAATGAATCATCACGATGAGTATTAAGTATTTTACTTGATTCATCGACATTTGTAATTTCATAGATATTTATTGCACGTATTACTCAGCGCTGGAGTTAGATTAAGTATACATTTTGTATATTGCAATTGTACAGTTTTAACCGGTTGTTGCAATTGATTACCGCATTTACTTCGCGGTTTTATATAACTTGCACAACACTGCGGTCCTACGTAGTTTGAACAAGAACCATTTACAAAATATTCTGGAACTTGAACCAACCACTGAGATTCAATTGCAAAATTTACAAAAGGCACCGACCTACGTCAGAGCACTCATTAGTAAGACAAAACGGTCAAAATCCTCATAGGAAGTAGTTATGTAAAGTTTCCAAAATGCAATGAGATCGCTCAAAAACGCCTTAAAATTCTGTAGAGTTACTCTAATGATCGTTTTCGAATTTCATAAGGAGTAAATTGTGAATAATTTCGTATAATACAATCGGGGGCACGTGTTCAATACTTCTACATAGTTACAAATAGATGCAAATTGTTCTTGAAAAGCATAATTTCAGATTTAGAAAGGACTCTCACGTTGCACGCCCGCTGCTCTCGTGCGGGGACACGTGACCGCGATACTTTTTTCTATGTGCATACCTGTATTATTTAAAAAAATCGATTAGCTTTATAACCCCGCCACAATAGACGGTTCTCGATTGTTTCATTCATTGTTTGCCAGGATAATAAAACGGCAAAAAAATTTCGTTTCCTTCATTTTCCGTCATAAACTGCTCATAATTAAGTCATGTTTCGGACGACATTCGTGGTCAGAGAGTGTAATGCGATACTCAAATCGAGGGTGTTAGTTGTGCAAAGGTTAACGACACCGATCGATGGTGGACTGTAATAATTAAACGGCTGGCGTCAACGTTTCCAAGCCCACGCTGCTGCCAACGTGAGCTCGTTGCGAAATCCAAATATTATTGTTCGAAAGCCTTTAATAAATCCTAAGCAGTCACGTGATTTGTGGCATGCTTCGCCCTTCTTTATTTGGGAATCAAAATTTCGCTTTTTTTGAAAAAAAAAATACCCAAAAAAAATAGTGTAACATTTTCATCCACTACCGGATATCGGTTCACGGAAGGTTTACTTCAATAACCTTTGCGCGCTCGGTGCAGTTAACACGAAAGGTTAGGAAATGCGTATTATTAACGAGTTCGGTTAACATGAACGGGCGAAAAAACAGTTAATGTGGCAACACGGTTTCACAAAGGTGATCCACATCTAAGTCGCAACGCGGGATCTTGCGACAGCATTTTTGCAACTCCTACTCGGCTCTATTTTGCAACGCGCTATTTAGACGACTGTAACTTTTCTGTTACTAACCTAAGGTCATTCTTTGTTGCAGAACCAATTTGAAGTGTCGTGCGGACCAGGCGTCGTCCGCCGCAACATGGTCGCCGAGTTCATACTGAACCAGCAACAGCTACTGAGCGCAGGTGCGGGCGCCGGACTCTGTCCCGCCCCACCACCAGCGCGGGTGCCGCCGCCGCCGCGCGCCCGTCTCTCTGTCTCCCCGCATTTCCCGATGGATCAGCCACCGCTCTCAGTTGGCTCGCCGCCCGACTCCCATGATTATAACTCTTCTTTCGATTTCAACAAACGTAAGGAGTTCTTCGGCCAGCGCAAGCAACGTGAATTTATACCCGACAACAAAAAAGATGACGGCTACTGGGATCGTCGGCGTCGTAACAACGAAGCCGCCAAGCGTTCTCGCGAAAAGAGGCGTTTCAATGATATGGTCCTCGAGCAGCGCGTAGTCGAGTTGTCCAAAGAAAATCACGTGCTCAAGGCTCAGCTGGACGCCATCAAAGAGAAGTACGGCATCTGCGGCGAAACGCTCATCAGCATTGACCAAGTGCTGGCAACTTTACCCACTTGCGATCAGGTGCTCTGCGTAACTAAGAGAAGTAAACTCTCTGGTAGCGCCTTATTCCCGCCTGCACCTCCGCCGCCGCCTCCAGCGCCCCCTGCGTCGCCTCCATCACCGCCCCCACAACGTGCTCCGGAGCCCTACCAAGAAAGGCTGCCGCCCCCGGAAGCTTATTACCCACACCCCGCTCATTATGAACCACCTGGCTCGGTTCTCAACCTGTCAAGGACCCGCCGTGCGCCATCGCCGTACGAATTGTCTTCACTCTCCGGTTCGGGCGACGAGACGGCCGAACAGTATGCGCCAGAAAACAATTGCTTGCCTCTCAAGCTCCGCCACAAATCACACCTCGGAGACAAGGACGTTGCCAGCGCCTTGCTATCCCTGCAGCACATCAAGCAGGAGCCGGGTCCCCGTTCTTCTCCGTCTTGGGACGGCGAAGGCTCTAGTGACGAAAGGGACTCCGGTATCTCCCTGGGTGCGGAATACAGGCCGCAGCGGACGGATGAGAGGCTCGCGGAAGAAGAAGACGCGCACCTGAAGGCTGAGCTAGCGCGGCTCGCCACCGAGGTGGCCACATTAAAGAACATGATGAATCAAAACAAGGCGAGGGCGCACGAGCACTGAGCGCGGCCACCAGCTGAGAACCCGCCCCGCGCTCTCGCGCCCCGCGCCGCGCCTGGACCGCGCGCCGCGCCGCCCTGCGCCGCCTCGCGCCGACCCGAGCCCCGTGCCCCGTTTCGCGATGACGTGTCGATCTTATTC
>DWDT01000960.1:0-17685 GCA_018245595.1 Microceris scylla | reverse complement strand
TTTGTAGTGTTCGACCCGGGAATCGAACCCGGGACCTCGTGATCGGCAGTCGCACTTGCAACCAACACGACCAACGAGGCAGTCATTTCAAACACGCCATGTTTAATACAATATAGGTACCTACGAGTATGTATGTATATATGTAGCTACGTCTAGGATTTTCAACTTGGCGAAACCCAATAAAACCCGATTCCGAATAGTTTTTCTTTCAGTCAATCAAAATAATTTATGGAATAATGAAATTGAATTGGATTTTGGATATCGGTTGATGAACATGATTGTATACTAGGTTTATTTTATACTTTTTGGGGCATTTCTTAATAGAAAGAAGTTCTAATAAACTTCTACTATCTTTATCATAAGTGCAAGCAGTGAATATAGGATCCACAGAAAATTCTGATACCTATAGTTCGCCAAATATTCGAATATCTGTCCCTGTTATTTACTCACTTCAACAGAATACTAAAATCTAAATACTTTTGTACTAAAATATACATATATACCTTTGTAAATGTAATACTATATTTTGAAGTTATTGCAGTTTTTTTAATTATATATCTATAAATATATATGAATTCGTCCTTCATATAACACTTGTTAACATACATAATTATAATATGTAATCATTACATTGCAGTAAATAAAATTATTTATTTTAAACCTACACAACAATCATTATAAATTTCTTTCAACAATATTTGTTCAGATGTTGCTCAACTTCCTCACCAACAAAACTTTGTTTATTATACGTTAGCAAAGGAGTTTGACCTGAACTGCAGAATTGTGCGGCCGAAGCAGAGGGTGGACCTCAGGGCGAATAAAGAGGGTGAATAAGAAGCGGGTGAATCCGGTTGAGACTGCAAGGAACCAACAAAACTGATTTAACTTTCGCAGTAATAGTTTCTGCGGCAGGCATAGATCGTGGCTCGCTATGTTTGCCAACGAGAATATAGCAAAACGATAATATAACGATATTATTTCTATGTATATAATTCTTGCAAATCTTATAAAATGACTTAGTTAATATCACACATCATAAAGTCAGTTCGAATATATCGTAAATACATTTCGTTTAAAATTTGACAGCTAACAATTTCAATGAAAATGTAAAACGCTTTTAACTTTGACGCGACTGGATATCGCAATCCAATTGTAAAGTTAAGCAATCCCGTCACCGTTAGCAGTTAGATGGATGACCAAGCCTAGCAAATTTTCATGTGCGTGGGTTCGATTCCCCTCCATGAAAAACATGTGCATTGAGCACGATCATTCATTCTGTATCTACATGTTTTTGCCTATGTAGGTATGTTCTTAGACATTTATAAACATAGTTTACCAATTACGTAAATCCTGTAACGAAGACGGATTTATTTCAGATCAAATGGCTACGATTTGACTTTAGAGATGATTATTATCGTTATTCTGCCCGTACTCTGAATGTTCGTTAAACGTATAGAGAAGCGGTTTTCGGTAGTTTTAACTACGATTAGCAAATATAGTTCATTACTGTCTTGTTACATTTAAGTTAGCAAAAATACATTTAAAAGAGGAATGTTATTTCGATCCATTTTACTTATTTATATTGGTCAAAACAATATTTAGTTTAGACCTGCTGAAAAAATTGATAGTGAAATAAATAATTTTTCATAGTGCAAAAATACTAAATGACCACTAATACTCTCTATCACTAACAGTCCTATAGCTGCCGGTCTCAGATTTGACACAAACAGCTTTAGGTGGCACCGACCATTCGTCATCGCTGCCCGCCCGTTTGCACTCCACGAGAAAAATATCACTAAATAATTATAGTCAGACATTGTCTGGTCTGTATTATTATCGCTACATTATCTCATTCTTCGCCTGTCACTGACGTGTCACCCCAAAACCTATCTAAGCTAGCTGATAATATAGCAAACAGAACACTAGGACACATCAGCGATTATAACAATATCTGCATTCAGCAAATTCACGGTCGTCTATCCACGCCGTTACAAACAACTAACATTATAACATATTATGTGCTTTATTATTAAACGTCTTCGTTTTGGACATGCACGAGTGACGACAGTAGTACATGCATAGTTACGTAGCGTAAGACGTCCTCCAGCTAGGTGGGGTGACGATATACGCGAAGTGGCTAGCAGTGGTTGGATGCGAAGAGCTGAAGATCGAGCTCAGTGGCGTGCCATTAGAGAAACCTATGTCCAGCAGTGAACAATGACAGACTGATATTTTGTGTGTGTGTGTGTGTTTTTGTGTCTGTGTAAGTTAGGCTTCTTTAAAGCATAGGTAAGTAGGGTTTTTCTAGACATGTATGATCCATCTAGGATTTGTCGTTCGCTTTTCATCAGGCGGCGTCTCAGCAAATTATATCCTATCATATAATATAATAAAATGGACTGCTATCTGCAGTCTACGCCACCTCACCTTGCTGCGGATGGCGGTAGCTCATGAAGACAGACCTTGGTAAATCCCTAAATTAGTTGGGCTATCGCAAAATTTAATCCATTTTCTCTCATTTCAATAGTATGTATACAATGCAATTGGTAATCGACAAATTTTCAAACAGTGTGAACAATGGTGTGCTGTTGAAGGGGTATATGTCCAGCAGTGGACAGAAGCAAGCTGATAATGATGAAATTTTCAAACACATGGAGATATTGCATTTATATATCGTCGAACTGATCGTTGTGATCAACATCGGTATGTAAACGAGTTGCTGGAATAAGCCCAATGCACTCCCTGTGCGGTACACTAGGCAACAAAGATCACAACAAGTTCCCAACGCACAACTTAATCTGTCTTGCTGACGGTGATTGATCGTACTCCGGCCGCCGTTCGGTTTGCTTTTTGTTTTGTATCTAGTGTGGCATGTGTGGAGATGTGTGGTCGATAGTATAAGTTCGGAACCCGAAATAAGTTAATAATATTATGACAGCATACTAGGGAAATATTCACAGCGATTTCCGGGCATAACATGGACGTTCTCAGCCGTTCTAAAGCCATCGCATTGTCCGTGTCCGATGTTTTCATATAGATATAATGTTCAAGTTAAATAATAAACATAATGACTTTGAAATTCTCGTAAGTGTTTATACACATGATTAAACATTTATATGTACCGGTTTAACTCACGTACGTTTTTCCGGATGTCTTGACTAGTTTCAGTCCGACATGAGCTCCGGTTGAACTGATACATACCTATTTAATCATGTAATGTCCTTAATATGTTTTATGGTGATTTTTATTTCTTTTACGTTATAAAGTACCCTCTTCCTAAGCCGCGTCTTAATCCACTTATGACGTGATGACGCTTTATGACGGTCATCACTCGTGGTATGACAGGTGAAGTTTATTGAAGAAAGTTCTTCTACTTTCTTGCATATTTTTATTACTAATATGGCTAAGTAAATTATCATATAACTCTAAAGATTTTGTTACATACGATTATATATTCATACTTGGGAGAAATATGTAGGAAACCACGGGCCACCGGAAGTGAAGCCATCATTGTATCCCATTGTCAATCCTTTTACTATTTCACCGTTGGATATGTCTCCTGGGGGAGGGAGAAGAGTGAAGGATAAAGAACTGCAGGTTCCTATACTTCCGCCGACATAGTATCGAAAATTTAAAGCGTGCAGGTTTCCTCATGGTGTGTTGTGACCGTTGGTTCACTATTTCAGACATACATTTTATGAATCATTTCATCGTCCAAGCGTTGCTTGAACATGCAAATATAAAAAACGAATATTTACGGAACCCATTTTAAGAAATCGACTCGTGCTAGCGGCTGCTTCATACTGACGAACATAATATAAGATTTACATACCTCCTACGTAAACAACTTTCATAAATCTCTTAACATATAAAAACAAAGTTAAATCGTAAATTCTCCGAAAAGAAGCTGAAATAATGTTTTATATTTATTGTTATCTATATTCCAACTAAAACATGTATACAACTGTATATTGAAGATTATCTAAAATTTCGCTGTTATTCAAAACGTAGGTACATTTTTGGATCATAAAAATATTTGATGGCATTGACAAATAAAGTCAAATATATTTTCCATTAGTGTAGGCAGTGATTAAGGATTGCTCCGAATAAGGTCCGAAACTTCTTTATACCAATTTAGACAAAATAATATTAGAACATTCTTCGTCTTTTGACATTTATGAATGTTCGCCATATGTCTCTAAGATTGTCCATGACATTCATAGAAAAGGTGAACTATAAACATAATATATTATTCCTGTACAAATTTGCAAAAAAGAAACACAAATAAATTTTCTATATTTGAAAACACTTTTATTGGTAAAACAGCACACAATGGTTAATGCAAAAAAAGACAAATATATATTAGATATAATAACGCCGAGAATCAGTGGGAAAACAATTAAAATATTAACTTATAATAGTTCATTTACATATATGCTGATTTAACGCACCTATGTTTTTAAGTTTGAGACTTGAATTTCCGTCGAAACTTCGCTTCGATCGGCGAGATCTCAAAGAGGACCTCAGATAGATCCGAATCTAGTCTAACCTTAAAAACATACGTGATTTATACCATTTTAGAACGTGATCATTTACAAAGATAAGCTTATATACTTACATAGTCTTATAAACTTATTACATAAAGTGACAGCCAAAAATCACTATTACTTACGATAATTTTAAAAAGATCATTTTAAAAAATTAAACTTAAAATACTAGTGCAATGGAAAATCCTGAGAGGGCACGGTTCACATCAAGGTCTGGTACTGTCTGATATCCGGGTGAATTGATGTACTGGTGAACTAATGTATTTGTGAACTGATGTACTGGTGAACTAATGTATTTGTGAACTGATGTACTGGTGAACTAATGTATTTGTGAACCGATGTACTGGTGAACTAATGTATTTGTGAACTAATGTACTGATGAACTATTCATTATAGAAAGATTCATTCGATATCTTCTAACAAAACAATTTGTGTCCAAAAAAATCATCATTATCGTTGCAAACAAAGAATAACACACTGTTAGGTAAATAGATCAAATTGCTTATGGACACTTGAAAAATATTATACTCTGTGGTACAAGCAATGTTACATTCCCTTAGTTCTTAAATTATGGAGATAATTCTTAATCTAACCAACTCATTTGAAACGTTATCTAATTTACGTAACACTTTTATTAATAAAGATAATAATATGATTGTATAACTAAATTATCAAAAAATCACAAAATATTTAAGCAACAAGGATCTGCTTGTCCATCTTGGAAGGATAGATGAAGGCGACGTCGCTAACATTGATGTCTGGTGTCACCAGTATACGGGCTTGCTCTCTCTCCAGTTGGACTGCGTAGATGTAGTACACCAGGATGAAATAAAGTGCCAAACCTGGATTGAAGAAATATGTTTATTATTATTTCTGTTGTAATGTCATTCGAGGTACCTTAAAGGATAGGCGATTCAAATATATTTGTAAACTGTAGGTTCTAAGAATAAATTAAAAGTCACAAATATGGTCTATATTACTAGGTGATACACCCACCCAACCTGGTCCTTTGTGACCGCAGAATATTTGTCACTATATTAATTCATAGTCATTATTAGCATAGCTCTAAGCGCTATTTAAAATCTGCATAACACATTCATACTAATTAATATTATCGTCAAAGTCACAGAGCCTGTTTATAGCACTATCACGTCAAAACCGCTGAACCGCTTCTGGTTTTGGAATGAAATTTGTTTAATCCTGGTAGAATTAATTGGTACACATGACGCTTAGAATACTGTCGAAGACTGATTCTAAATAGAAAAAAACTTTAAAATAAATGAGATTCCATAGAAACAACAAATTTTATGGGAATATGCAAATAAAGTCGCCGAATACAACTACCAATAGAGAAGAATTTTTAAGAGATTTTTAGAATCAATTGAAACTTTTAAATCACAAGCTTTTATTATAACTACAACCTGTAATGGAAATTAGTCGTTTTGATTAATGGAAGTCTTCATACCGTAACATATTGAAAATTCAGAATCTAAGAAGTCTGGATACGTTGGAAATAAAACCTAGACAATTCAAACAAGACATTGATATTTACATACAACGACAGATTAAATATATACATACAATTTTAGCTGTTATTGCCAAGACGATAGCAACAGATTTGTGCGAAGTATAAAGCCAGTCGATTCGCAAACTGTACACGAAACGAGAACTGGAGAACGAACAACGGCAATGACAAAAGAACGATGATGTACATAACGTGATGTTCAGTGAAATAGATAATGGAGTATAATCATAGCATTGTTAACAACGCGGCTTTGTGATGGTTGATGGCTGTGGGAAATATGGTTAAACAATTACTAGCTAGTATAATCCGCTTTGCGTGTGCATTACCGTGAGTACAGTCGCAATAATAGAGACGAATGCATTTATACAATAATTATTGGAGATGAGACTAATGGAGACGATTTTGGAAAATCCATATTAATGAAGCACTTGTAGCCGTGACACGGCTGCGCCGATCATGATTTGTAAATTTAAGCAACGAATTTGATCGGGTCTACAATAGATGATCGTTACAATCAAATTTTCATGAATGTTTCCGTGTTTGTAAGAGTATGTTAATTAGGTGATCTTGGTTATTATCGTCTGGTAACAAAAGTTAAATTTCGTGGGGGTGGGGGGGGGGGGGTTAAGATGTACCAAACCCATTTCTCTACCGTTTTCACTACATTAGCCTGGAAAGAAATAGCCAGGCATTGCCCAATCACAGAAAAGTATGTATATACATTTTTTACATTTCTAATGCAGTGGTAGCCTAGTAGTTAATTCAGTCCCTCACTCCGGGGGTGCCGGGTTCAAACCCATGGCGCGCACCTCTTTACAAAAAGTGCGTTTTAAATTAAAATATCACTTGCTAACGGTGAAAGAAAACATCGTGGTAAAAAATAAATAAAAAAATTTTTCTAAGGTGTGTGAAATCTGCCAAGCTGCACTTGGCCAGCGTGCCAGACTATGACCTTAATCCTCTCAATATGAGAGGAGACCCGTATTCCAGCAGTGGAATTGTAATGGGTTGAAAAAAAAATGTAAAAGGATCGGCGATGGTAATTATAACCCATTTATATGTACTTATAATATGCTCAAAATTGTCTGCAGTATGAGTAAGTCTCTTTTATTTACTTTTAGCCGATAAAACGATAACAATGCAACTTGGATACTCGCTTGATGAAATAGTAAATTTTATTTTGCATTCCAGATAAGAGGGGTCAATCACCCTACGTTTCTGGCACCAACTACAAAGTCGAAACGACGACTGGACTAAGCAGTCGTCCCATAAACTACTTGTCTTAATAAACTCATACAAGGTTCTTACAAAATGTATAGAAAACGTCACTAGTTGGCAACCACGTACACTTTCAAAAATGTCGCGCAACGTAATGCAATGAAACATTTCTGTAGCGCGAACTAAAATATTACAGACAGCTCTCCACCCAGCTTTCGATGCAGGAAAATGTTCGCTATCTGAACTATTTCTAGTTAAAAAAGCGATTTTGTTGCGGACATCAGTATATATCATTCTTTAGCAATGAGTTGGTGAGCAAATCTAACGTAGAATTTTCAAACCTCTCACAGATATTGGATTAGTTAGTCCGATGTAGTTTTATTCTGTTTCTTAATTCTTCTTCTTCCGTACATACATCTCGTGTATTGAGACTCGTGTATCGTGATCACAACCTAGAGGTCCAGATTCGTTTACGAATATTTCATAACTGATTGCAGTGTGCAAAGTGTTAGGCAGATACAGTCAATTATACATTAATTCTTAGATATTTTACAGCATCTATCAGACACCGTATTCCCAAACAGGTCTTATGTCTAATCCACTTAAGATTTAATACTGTATTAAGTTCTTGGCGACTGAAATACATATTTATCTTGAGCAATATATACCTACCTAGTGTTCTAAGTAAATTCATTCCTCTACATTCAATTCTTCTTATCAGTATTATTCTTGAAACATATCTTCGATACGTTATTTATATCATCATCTAGCACCATCATATATCTTACAATATATACGTATTTAGACTTTATACGAACGAGTCACAAAATGCAACGAAGTAGACATTCCCAGCGCTTCAACAACTAAAATACTACGTTACTATGTGTTAAATAAAAGCTATCTTACCGAGAGCAGCGGCATGGGAGATAAGGGTCGGAGTGTCGGCGCTGGCGGTCGTGGCCAGATAAACGAAGCTGGCGAGAGCGAGCAGGAGGCGACCAGTTGCGAAGGCAACGTAGACACGGATGGGGCCAGGGCGTTTCTGTCAACAGAATTCTCACTTGAAAAAAAATGTAAGTTTAATTTCTATATTGTACTATACTGTACTTCTTCAAAAATTTTTAACATCTACATAATATGCTTGTTTGTTACTTCAGTTAATCAGAATTAAAGACTGTAACATCACGCCTGTAAGCCCCGAAGGAGTGGACAGAGGAAGTACGTCCCCACATTCAAGAGTTCCGTTTGCGACCCCAGGAATATGAGAAGTAATTAGATGAGTTACTTACCTTATGGAGTCCAACGAGGCAAGCTACATTAATGACCAGCCAAGCGACATTGACACACAGCAGTGCTATGAGAAGAATGCCAATTTGATTCAAAGACGGCCCTTCCACAGATTCAATTTGGGGGACCTGGTCGATAACTAGGCGGGGCTCCTTATCAAAATGGTCAAAGCCGTGAGTGGAGACTCCGACGTACGTGGTCACGCTGAGAAGTGTCAAGGTATAGAATGTGTGGAATATCTGGAAAAACATATAAAATGTTAATAAATAAAAATTGTATTAATTTCACAATAATAATTGTTATATGTAGGCCGCTATTTATTGCAGTTGTGGGAAGGATAGGAGAGGTCGCAAGATAACCTTTGTCTTGAGGGGAATAATAAAATTATATACCATTTTTGTCTAATAAAATTCGTCAGTAAGAGGAAAAAGCTCAACTCAGGAGGCTTCGTAGGAACAAGGTGGCATACTTATACTCTATAATCCTATGTGCCTTCGTGTACCGTGGTCTAAAATTAATTATGAACTGAAAAATATGGAAACAGACAAAAGACATGACGCTTAACGAAACGACAATCAGAATTTTTTCCTAGACATTTGAATCTTTATACAGAGGGAAAAAAGATACGACCCGTTTTTAAAAAAGCAGAAGCCATGTGATAGTAACGCATCCTAATATATTGCAAATTATTTAATAGAAGTGAAACGTGGAAAGAATCGAAGCACTAAAAATACCGTGCTCCTATCCCTATTCGACAACGGTGTTATTTACTGAGGGCAGTACATGGGATCCCTTGGGAATAAGTTCGAAAAAGGGACCCTCGAAACCCGAATTAGTACTGTAGCGAAACATCACTACGATATAGTTCGAGAGACGGCTTTTGTCCAATATTATTTATCATCAATAGTAACGTAAGTTTTAAAAATAGAACACTCTGCCCAGTAATTAACAGAACCTACTTCGTAATTCCTACTTCTGTTCCTGTTCCATTTTTGGCAATTTAACAACCTTGTTGTCCGAAACGATTTGAGTAAGCTGATTGAATCATCAAAAATACGATACCTGTACGATTTCTTATCTATTTTTCAATTATACAAAATGAACTGATCTGTCAATCAAAATTTCTTAGTTAAATTAAAATTGTTAAACTTTGTCGATTGCCCTTAGTATTCTGGCAGACATAAAGACTATTAAATCACACTGGCCCAAAAATATTACATCAGCAGTATATTAGGCTAATTTCAAAATGATTTTAGCAATCACGATGTAATTTTTTCAACCCACTCCCAAAACATTAAATTTAAATAAATGAAAAGTCATATCTGCCACGGAAATGTACAAAAAATACCCCAAGAACATTAAGATCCCCAATTTAAGTGCTTTTTTTGTAGTGATGTTTTTTAAGGTTACCAAACTGAAATTCAGTCTCGTTCCGGACAATATCTTTTGAGCCGACGGTCATGCCGCAGTGAGCAAAAAAATAAGCAACTTTCCGAATATGATGTCATTCTACAACCTGTAGTAAAAAAAACTCAAAAAGCAACCTGAATTTATGTACCACACATGCTGTGTATCAGGCTTGAAAAATAGCGACTGGAAAACTCCCTACCCTAGCTTTTTTCAATAGGGTTGTCGCGCAGTTAATTATTATTTATCTTTAATATGTGTGCACAAAAATATTTTGTCACGTCAACTTCTATATACGGTATGACCCTATGAAAAATTGAATTTTATTGAGGAATATATTGTACGTGTATTACAGTACATAAGTGCTTAAACGTTAAAATAACTCAATTATAAATAATCTAATAAGTTATCTAAAATCTAACAATTTTTATACTTTTAAATTAATTGTCCTTAGATTTATTTCATTTATTATTACATATTTAAACCAGCGTGGAATAAATTTTTGAAAAAAAATAGTTATTTTATTTTTACTCATTAGTCATATTTATTAACATCGCTTGACGAATAATTGAATTTCATAAATACTACAACGTTATATGTCAACCCTATCTCTGACACATTTTTACTCCGACAATTTTAGATTTTCCGCGGCACCACGCCTTGAATTCTATTCAATAGAAAGTCACATTTGTGACATCATCAGAGAGATCAAGCGCAAGAATTCAAAATTTACATGTGCCGCTTTTTTGCTCTTTGACTCTGTATCATACAAAAAAAAGAGCACTTTTGTCATTTCGCTACGTGTCACCACTTAATTTTTCAGTTTTATGTCCAACACACCTTTAACACGTAAAGCGAGGCATAAAACAGATTTGCCAGACAGAAGTGTGTGTTTTACTGTTTCGTGACATCACGTCATATGACGCTGTGTCATATGACGCTCTGTTATATGACGGCATATTTCATGATACTCTATTAAATAAACGTTCAACGCATTTAGTTCTAACGAAACGGAATATGAAAAAGGCTCTTTAAATGCAACGTTCAATGATCTAAGCTTTATGTTTTAGTGCGGTGCCTTTATTTTCAAGGCCGACGTTTCAAAATAATCCTGAGAGACATTAACGTGATAGATATGTTATGTACGGTCCGTTATAATTATTGTCAGGTACTCAAAAAGTTAAAATCAATAACCAGGTTAAAAACAAGTTCAGTGGAGTAAGAAGTCGCTGAAACAAGGGTTCGTGTGTGCAGAGAGTTACGTACATAGATATATAAAATAATTACATCAGAAGTGTAAGGACAGATATATTTGGCACGCAGTCCTTTCTGCCAACCCTTTAAGGGGTATACCAATAGCTAGCGAGCCTAATAGGGTGTATATATTGTATATTAAGTTATACATACCAAGTTTATATATCCAAGTATAAAACATCCGATCCTGAGCGGGATGCAGCAGCAACATTTGGTGAACATCGGCTCCGACCTGGACGTGACCGACATACTGCGAAAAAATATATTGTATTCAAAATCGTTCCCATTATCAATTGTGGTACGCTACTAAATTTTTTACCATTATTATTATTAGGGAGTTACATGTTATTTACGTATATGGTATTTTATAAATCCCTTCCATTTTCCTAACTTATCTGCTGATATGCGACAGTGAAATTCAAACGATAAAAGACTCGATGATGATAATAATTATGACCACGTTGATGATAATGTCGATGATGATGACAGCTTTCATAATAATACCATTACAAAAGTTACAAAAAAGTTACAACCAATAAATAACATTGAATCGTTAACGATGGGAACAGACGTTGAAAACTGACCGTTGCGCGTCATACCCAACAATAGTTATATTCTCCCCGCAGAGTTTTATCGAAAACTTTTCAAAGTTTTTGCAGCCACACGCGGTACGGGCAAAAAGCTGTTTGAATGCGAGTGGGTAGTTTTTTATCATTTAACCTCCAGCCTCCAAATGTAATGAACATTATAGTTGAAGGTAAAAAGATTATGCTTGTCATAAAGTTAAGTTATACTGCCAAACCGCACTTGGCCAGCGTGACAGACTATGGCCTTAACCCTCTCAACATGAGAGGAGACCCATATTCCAACATTCCAACCCATATTATTATTATAAAGTTAACTTTTATCACCCAACATTTTTGGTTAGCAATTGATCAATCAGGATATTGTTTTATGTCTGATATGTAACAGTTTTATGTCCCGGTCATTCCATTTAACTTATTGATATCATCGGGAATGGTACTAATCAGGTATACATGTCCTTCAATTAGGTAGTTACAATTCTATTTCCGACTTATTCTATCCGAAATAATATTAATCAACGAAAATGTTGTCGTTTATGTTCCACGACTAAGCTATTTAAATTTCGGTATGATGTCACCGTTACTTGTAAATCATCTGAGTCGCGGTAGCCTTCTTCTGACGATATTATTATCCATCTTCAATATCATATTTACCTTTCGATCCGATCTAAAGAATATAGAAAATTCTTTCTTTCTTCTTATTTATTTCTCTACCTATATATGTAAATATCCTTTTCTTCTTCATCAGTCTGTATATGATCAATTCTAGCTTCTTCTTTCTATACCCGCCAAAGTTATTTAAAGAATCCTAAATTTCTTATATCAGTACGATATTGTCTTGAAACAATTGCTGTTATTTCCGGAGTTCATTGAAAGAGTATTTTTTAATTGCCGCTGATGTCATATAGACACCTCCTAGCATACCTCCTAAATTACGACTGACTAGCCTATAACTGCGACTTCGTCTCCGTTTTTCACTATATTAACCATAATATTTGTTATGTACAGAGAATAAAACATAAATAATAGTAAAAGTAAAAATATTCTTTGGACAAAAAAAAACTAAAAATTGTTTTTTCACAAAACTTCACTAACATTGAATTATGATATCGTAATACCTTTTTAAAAAATCGATTATCTAAAAAATAAAACTAAAAAAAGCCACCGAAACCCAATAGTGATTGCGTGATGCGCACACAACATCAGACCTAATCCAACTTATGTATACAGATATTATAGGTACCATGACCGTCTGCATTCATAGTTGCCAAAATGTTGTTGGCCTTGAAGGAAGCTTTGAACGACTTTTTGTAAGCCCGGTATAATAGTGTAACCGAACTGAGTGTGCATATGCCGGCGTTGGACGACGATCGCAACATTTATACGGTGAAAAATATCACGCCTAAATATTGTATATCAATGCATTTTTAGAAACACCATGTTTGTATTCGCTTCGCAAAAAACCTGAAAGGATGTATGAATTTTGAATTTTTTCACTTTTAGTTGACGAATATTCGGACTTGAAATTTTTTTTAAACTACCCCATGTTTTGATACACAATAGTTTTTTCGGTTGCAACATGAGAAAAATTCAAATTTTGCCTACCGTTCTTTTTTCATAAAAATTATTTTTTACATCTCTACACACGGCCATCTGATCCCAAACTTAGCAGTGTCTGAACTACAACTATACTATAACTATATTAACCTAATGAACTTTATATACATATGTATATAAATATACATATACCTACGTATATATTTACCGACGATTTTTCCCGAACCTTCGATTAAAATTATTTCGACCAATGTCAGATAAAATATGCACAAATATTTTGTACTAAATAAACTGAGGAATTTCACATAAATACATCAATATTTCGTTCAACAAGCTCCATGTGTTATGTACACACTTTTTCCGACCGCAACACTCTCAAGACAGGCACTCTAGTTCATAAAGTGTAATAATATCAGTCCACACTATTGTAACACGACCCTTCTCAATCAAATATCTTGTATTGTGTTCGTCTTGGAAACCACAATACAGTATTCCAATATAACTATTTCGAACTATCCAACAAATGGATTTGATTTAAAACATTTCAAATTAAACTGATTATTTTTTTATTTTACTGATTATGAAAAGGCATGGCAAAGAGCCAGACGGCCCGCTTTGTAAGTGGTCAGCGTCGCCTATAGAGTTTGCAACGTCCAGGGTTACCAATGAGCAATCTGCGTAGAAAGAACTTTTTAAAGCTACGTTTTGAAGATATAAAACTTATTTTGTTAAAAATTAAATACATGCACTTCAGGGATGTCAAAATTTCAAATGTCATTAACGCAAAGTTATCGTGAATGCGATAAAAGAAGAGAAATATCGGATTTTAGCATAAGCCCTGGTATAAACTGGTATTAACCTACATAAACCAGAATACATTTTGGCACTTTGCTCCATGAATACTTGTAATAAAAATTGGTAAGCAAGATGAAACAGAAGAATTGTAATCATACCAAAGCGAAGCACGAAGATGGTCATCGGTATCTGCGAATCACGGTCACTTGTTATTAACTGACCAATCATGACTGCCCGCCTTCAAAAACACTTAAATTGCCGACAATAATTATTTTCCAATTTCTCTAGTATGTATGATCGCTTCGTTGATCGAGGGCATTCAAGCGCCACGACTGATCAAAAGGTCCTGGATTCGATTCCCGGATCGTGTACTACTGAATTTTCCTAACTTAGTTCTTCTAGTACTTTAATAGTGACCCGGAGTCTGGATCACTCTTCAACCTACCCCTTCAAGGAATACAGGCGTGATATTACGTTTTTCTAATATGTAAAAACAATTGATATAATATACCTTTCTCATCATTTAAAGGTACTACTACTACTAACTAACTAAAATTAACCTCACCACTAACTAAAATTCAACATTCCAAACAGTTACTGCACTGTAACAAGCACCCGTGACAGTTGCTTCCTACGCCTGACAGTATCAAAGAAGTAATAAGATTCGCTTGGAACTTATATTAAAACATTAATCAAGCTCGGTATGACCCGCTGATAAAAACAGGCTTCCATATTGCTGTAAACAAGGTTGTAGGGTGACCGTAATGTATCTTTATGAAAAACATTCGAAAAAAACCATTGCAGTGAAATGCCGAATTTTATTTAAATATGTAGATTTAATAAAATTGTTTGTTAGGTCAAGCTATTGGTTTCTTCTTTCTTTATTGCAATTTCTCGTCTGCAGTCCCCGAGGGGGTAGACAGAGGAGTTGTATTTTCACGTTTCAGTTACGTTAACTTCCCACCATGTAATAAATGGTGAGTCTGCTGACATACACTGGGCATAGACGCAGTTATTGGACCACTACTAGAAATTTCTATTAGAAAATCTAAGTTGAAAAAATCCAATAGTATCCGAACCGGGAATTGAACCTGATAACTCTCGATCAGCAGTCGATTTTTCTTTCTTTCTGATTTGTATTATTATATTTGTACTTTAATGTAAGCATTATATCGTAAGTAATGAAGATCATTAAAATGGGCTTCTACTAATGTATAACATTGATGAGTAATTTATAAAAAATGTATTATAAGTTTAAATATATAAATCCCCTTAAAACCAAAAACAATGTAATGGTTTTTTAATTCGTTATTTTGCACACTAGTTTAAAAAATAATTGTTATCTCTCAAACATCTTGTTGTTTTTTATTGTATCTTATTCTCACAAATATCTGTTTCATATGTTAAACAAGCGATAATAAAGGATGTCCTAACAAAAGATTTAAGTATGGACACCCTAAATATGAATCGAGTAATCATGTTATCTGCCCCCGACCCAGAGTTAGTTTCCAAGTTATTGGAATAAAATTGCGTGAAGACTGTGCGGATTGTATTTTATAAGTGACAAGAAAAATGTTTATTCAAAAGTAAGATAAAGTTGATTTTGACATATCTCTGCATTTTCTTTTTTCTTTTGGTAACGCAACAAGTATTTTAAAAGTTATTTTACTAAGAAAAAAACTTAATGACGCTTGCATAAATTAAAGATAAACAAAAGTTTACTAGGCATTGCAGAGAAAATACAGGAATGTTTTATGCTGGGTAACATTGTTGAACTAAAGGTTGTACGATACATTTGAGAAGAGATTGTTATTAATATGTAGTGTTTTAGTATTATGAAGAAAAACTATTTCGTTTAATCAAAAGGAAGTATTTAGTTTTATCAAGAGTAAGTATTTAATTTTATCAAGAGTGAGTATTTAGTTTTATCAAGAGTGAGTATTTAGTATTATCAAGAGTAAGTATTTAGTTTTATCAAGAGTGTTTTTAATTTTATCGAATGTAAATATTTAGTTTTATCAAGAGTATTTCATTTTATCAAGAGTAAGAATTTAGTTTTATCAAGAGTAAGAATTTAGTTTTATCAAAAGTATTTAGTTTTATCAAGAGTAAGTATTTAATTTTAACAAGTGTAAGTATTTACTTTTATCAAGAGTAAGTATTTAATTTTATCAAGAGTAAATATTTAGTTTTATCAAGAGTAAGTATTTAGTTTTCTCAGTAATAAACTAAGACTAGCGTAATCTGTCAAAGGTTTTCCAAAAGTTTGGACCTCTTTTGGAGTCTCACTGGTATGAACCTATGTTTATAGATAGTAAAATAAGGACCAACAGCTTATCTTTTCAAGTGGGATAATAATCAGACTACAATTCAACCATATACAAATAAATTTAAAATTATTACAATATTTAATAACGCTGATTTTCTATTTGAAGACAGGGTAGGTAGCGTCTCACCTTCTGCAACGTACCTTGAACAGAACTGTGGAAATAGGACTATTCTTCTAAGATAAAAACAGCCTAGGTCAATATTCTTAATATCAGCTATTTCCGAAAGAAAGTTTCGTCGTAATCTATTTAGCCGTTTCGGCGATTGTCCGAAAAGAACAGACAGACAAACATCTAAAAATTACTTCGGTTATTTGTACCGCGTATACAACTTTTACAGGCACTAATTATATTTTTTATTGATATATACGTAATTTTATTTTATTGATATACGTATAAGACACAAAAAAAATCTAAGGTGTGTGAAGTCTGCCGACCCGCACTTGGCCAGCGTGACAGACTATGGCACTCGCTCTTTGACAGACCCTCTCAATATGAAAGGATATTCCAACAGTGGAATTATAATGGGTCGATTATTATACAAATAAGACTATCGATAAATAAACAAGAATGTAATTTTAAATAACATTTCATAATGTACCTTACAAACGAAGAAATTCCTTATTAAAGTAAGTAAAGACATTCCTCTATAACGGCATGTCTAAACATATCCAACACAATGGTATGTGATGCATTGCGCAAACATTTGTTTTACCTGACACTGACACACACACATATTTACAGACACTATTTATAAACACAATAATAGTGTTCTGTTATGATTTTTGGAATGATATTCACTCACACATACCTTGAAATTATTCTCGCCGTTATTAGAGGAAGTTTGGAATACGAGTGTGGGTGAGTGTCTCGTTGGAAATCGTGTGTGTTGGAATTTTCATAACTGCCCTTAAAAACTCCGTCTAGGTTTAAATGTTAACAATAACACTAAGAAACGTAGTTTGGACGGAAAGTGTGTATGTAAATTGTATACTAAAATATTGTATGGTAGGTATATACATATGTATCCATACTTTGAAACCAGCTTTGATGTCATTTGGTTGAACAAGAGAGAGCTTTTGGGAATAATTCCCCAGTGTATTTTACTTTTTCACCTAAATTATAAATAATTTAATAAAATATTCCCTACTTGGCCCTCCAATAGTCAGTTTAACAACATATAT
>DWDT01000959.1:0-17686 GCA_018245595.1 Microceris scylla | reverse complement strand
CATAAATAAATAAATAATTATAATTGCATAAGTTGATAAAAATGCTATGCAATAGCTTTACCGCGGCAGTCCCCGAGTGTCGCACGATTTGATTTTTTGTTACATAAATATACTCATAACAATAGTTAAATATAACACGCAGCATATTATATAAGTATGTTATATTTAATTATGACAGATATGTGTCGCAAAACCGGTATGGATTGTCATTTATATGCAACAAAAATTCATTCAATCCAATAAAATGGGTAAAATATATATTTCAATATATACAGATTTTCTTACTTTATTTTTATTAAAAAATACTAATACTTATGTACTAGTATCGGACAGAGTGGGACATAGAGTAGAAAGTAATTTTATTAGTGCTAATTTTTTTAAAGAATCCATGTTAATCCATGTCATGCGATAGTGCGAATGAGCGTAATGCTACTGCTCAACCCGTGGATATAAAAAATGCTCCAAGGTTTTTTCACCCAATTCTCAAATAGAATTGACGACGTGACTGGAGCGCCTCGTGAGCCAGCGCCGTCTAACCATGAGCCGTGTACGCACGCACGAACACATCTGTAGCGTCGCAAGATGCGCAACAACTTGGTTCGCACGTGTGTACCCATAACGAACATCGAACAATGTTCGCCAATGTTCGCAGCGTTCCTATTTGTTCCCTATGTACACTTGGACAGTGATCGAATAGTTTTAATAAATGTTACGCAACAAAACTATCGATTCGAACAATGTTCGCGTTCGTGTTCGATTATGCCGTCCATACGTACAGACCAAATGTTGATGTTTGATGTTTGTGTTCATTATGTTCGTTGTTTGTACGTGCGTACACGGCTATAGATATATAAATGGGTTACAACATCGATGGAGCAGTAGCTTTACAGTATAACAAGAGATACATTAAACCTGCATATTAAAATAAGTACTGCTTTATAAGAATTACAAATAATTGGATAATGACTATATATTAACAATGAGAAGGTTAAATTGTTTACATATTATTATTAGAAATACAAATATTAAATATAGGCAAGCGTTTATAGCAAAAAAAACTAGCTAATTCAATTTTTCAAAAATCCATATAAAAATGTGCCTTTTTTAGTTTCCTTCTATGTTAATCAACATACTTAACCCATTTATGTGAGTCGCAATAAAACACAACGAATATAAATAAAATAACGCCTCTGGTAAGCATCATACGAAACTAACAACACGCTAATATTTCCTTGAAGAGGTAGGCAGAGAAGAGTAGAACTACCACTTTTCACCAGTTTGTTATACGTTACATGGAATATCTAGTAATCCAGATTTTGAGTTACTACTGAAAAATAAAAGTTATATATACCCAATTATACATTGCTCAACCTGGGGATCGAACCCAGGTTACGCGGGACCTCTTGATCAGCAGTCTGGCTTGCATTTATCAGAGCTGCAAGACAGTCCAGTATGAAGCTTTGATACAGGTATACATATATTTCATAGTTATATCAGCGTGATTCAGATAACTTAAGCAGCCCTATAATACATTAACATGATAAACATAAAAAGGTCGGATTTGAGCTAAATAACGCCTATTTTCCTAAAAAAAATACTGAAAACCTACGATTTCATACGTTATAATTGTCTGTCGCTGTTACAGTAATATAATTTTAATCTATTAGGTATTTATTTCATCGTTTTTTGAGCATATGGATTGTGGATCTTATATTCATTCAATTTTAAGTATCTTTTAAATTTTCGCCGCTGATTTGAATGATAAAATATTTCATGTAGGTACCTAATCATTTCTACATGTACCTACACGGTTCACAGCTCAATATTGACCAAGGTAAAGGATTTTTTATGCAAACAATAAAAAATACGATTTTTACCAAATAGGACTAACAGAATAAACATTTTCTTTTTCAATCACAAAAGCATTTGAAATTTTTCTAATGGATCCTTCCAAGAACTTCAGGATTTGACATGCCAGCACAACAGATTTTACAGGTTTCATAATGTAATATTAATTACATGAAATTAGAACAGCGACAATAATAATTGTGATATTAATAATGGGACAGGACATGGGTTCTCGCGGTATGGTCTCCAGGCACGGCTACATGTCCTGGCCGCCGATGGGCAGCAGCGTGGAGGTTGCGAGAAGCCGTGCTCTGTGATGCCCAGCGTAAGGATTATGGACAAAAACCTCTCAAAGCAGGCCTATGTCTAGTAGTGGACGTAGGCTGACGACGATGATCATATATTCGTGGAATCGTATTGTGTGGAATTGTATACTGAGCGCGCCTTCGCACTCTTTCCGATGATACCAATGTCTTATATTTATTGATGGTCCTTGCACGGACTAAGGCCGACATATTCATTTTTATTTCAAAGTTTAGCAACTATTGATTATTTATATGTAGAAATATCGTCCCAGTCACATTTATTATTATTTGAATTGCTCGGTCTGAATGAAATCTGTAAATACCCGCAAGAAACACCGCGCTAAGACGTGTCGTCAGTTATATTGAATAGAAAGCAGCGAGAGCGCCGGTTTCCGTTACTCTACGCAGTGCCCCTCCCCCGCCGCCCGCCCCGCCCCGTCCCGCCCAGCACCGATGCAAACTCAAGGTCTTAGCAACGAGCTGACAATATAGTCAGCACGCTAACTAATGACACTAAATTCGTGTTTCTAAGATTATTCGTTTTTTACGTATTATATTAATGTCAGACGATATAGACCAATTCGTTCCGGTTCGAACAGGTACTACAGTGTACCACACTCCTCTGCCTCCCGTTCTGGGATAACAGGCGTGATATTACATTTACGTTACGGTTCGATTTTCTCACATGGTACCCCGTGTCTGGTAACGATTTCAAACATCATCAGCGAACCGTCGATGTAACTACTGGTTGACACATTACCACTCTCTGGACATAATTAACAGGTAACATTTGATATTTTAATGTTTTTGTTAAATTTTTTCGACCCAATAAGCTAGGCGATGTCGGTATTTGGTTTTCTCTTCAACTTTAAATTAACAAAGAAAATAAATATTTTCAAATAGGTTTAACGATTATTGCATATGAATACATCTGTAATAGTATCGAAGGCATATAACTTCCCCTTTGAAACGAAAGAGCAATTGAAAATTTTGCAAGCCATGGCAATTGAATGGTGCCATCCGGCAAAGTTTGATTGTTGTTCTAACGACGACACCCGGGACTGTTGACGTATCGTGCTCAATTTTATCGTCAATCGAACTTTATCGTAAATTCCGAATGATAAAGAGTAACAATAATAAATTCCCTTGCAATTTTTGTACGTAATTTATTACTTATCCAAGCGAACTTATTCTTAAATCCAAGCATAATTTTTCATCAATTCATTATGTGGCAGTCTTTTCATGACCATAGACAACAGGTAATTGTCTATAAAACTACAAAAAGCATAATTACCGTCCAATTTTTTTAAACATTAGACCACAAAAAACAAATTGCACAAAACCACGTTAAAAACCAATTGATACATGTTTAAGGTAAGATTAATAAGAAAAAACCTCGGAGTTTTAAAAAAGATAAAAAAAAAAGAATACTTTGAAAATACCAAATACCGACTAATCACATATATGTTTATATATATGGAGGAAAAAAAAACAAAATCTACAATATAATATACAGTTACGATTACAGCGATGCCACTGTTAATCAACCATTATGACAGCTGAATGTCCATCGAGTATTGATATTTAACTGGCCACTGTCGAACTTTATGGTTACAGTTTCATGGAAAACGACGTTTTATTTAAAAAATAAAGTAAAACAAGACCTACATAATACGATTTATTATAAAATTTACGAAAAGCTAGAACGATCTCGTTATAATCTATTAAGATCACTTTTTAATATATAACTAGTGCATAAGACGATTAAAGAAAGAAAAAAAAACTTAGAAATCAATTTAACATTACATATAATTTCTCATTCATCCTAACTGTGAGGCAAAATACTACACACACTATTTTAGCATCTCGTCTATATATCGCCAGGATGTAGGAACTTCACACTTTAACGTTTCATTGAGGCTCTCAGAACGACAGTTCCAAGTTCAGAGGGAGACACGATCTAATAGGGGAGTATCACACAAATGAGCTAGAAAAAAATGACCCTGAATTATTTTTGCTGTTGCCAGTCTAACCACACATATTACCACTGATCAAACCCCTACCTCTCCCCTCCCTTTCTTTTTTACCTCGCTTTTAAATAGAGGCTTCTATTACGTTTATTTTCATATCAAATGTAGCCCAATATCCTTTTATATTATTAACACCATTGAAGTTCAGAGACTTGACCAAAATCACGTCTCATTTTTCCCTGACGCATCATCATACTATACATATATGATTTACATTACAATATTATTAGTTAAACAATTTACACATATATTGCCAATAATATTGTCGTTGAGTTTTCGATTGGACGAGCAAAGTAAAACATAATTATTTTTAATACGGACCACAGCGTTTTGCGACGCCTTTTTAACTTTCTTTTCGTTAATACTATTTATTGCATGCTCATATCGCTCTCAAACAAACACGCGACACCCACCGTCTGATATATTATATTAGAGAAACAATAAAACTTAAATTCTCATCGAAACTAAGCAACGTAATGCATTATTAACAATTTTATTGAAACCGCCAAAAAAGCATCAACGCACAAGCGACGTACCGCGGGGCGTCTTTTAAAAATATTGCGTAATTGTAAATTTTATTTGAAACAAAAGCGGTGAACTTCAGCCGGGTACGCGGTGGTCGTGTGAGGCACAGCCCGAGACCTCAACTTTGACATTGACAGCTGTCATAACAGACGTTACAGTGCTGCAACAGATGAAAAAGAGAAAAAAAAAAACAAAATTAAGTTACAAAGTCGTAACCGAGATATTTCTTATTTTTTCGACGGACCCTGGCCGCCTTTTTGTCGTCATAGTCCTCGGAGCCGTCCTGGTCGTACACCACGCTGTTGTCTATGACCCAGTCTTCGCCTATTTCGTTTTTAATCTGTATCTGTTTCACTTGCTCCCGGACCGAAGGGGAGGCTACTTTCTTTTTCTTCTTCTTGCCGGGATCGTTGGGGTCCCTGGACCGCTTCCGGGGCCTGTCCTCGAGCACTAGGTGTTGATACTCTTCCACGATAAAGTTCTCCGGCTCGTAGCTGGTCGTGATCTCGACGCCGACGGACGGGTCCACGTCCGGAAGGATGTAGTAGTTCTCGAAGTCCCCTTCAAGGGTTATTTCGTTCATGTCAGCTGTGAAGTGGCGTTTTTTCTTACCTGGAAAACAGAAAAAAAATATTATTTTTCGACAAAAAAATACTTGTTGATTTATTTCCTAGTATTCTTGGACCACTTGATATGATTAACTCATGGATCATACCAGCATATATCTATAGGCATATCCATTTTTAATCAGGGAGAAATGTTTTATAAAGATAGAAAGTAATGTAACTGACCAGTGTTGCAATGCTTAATGTAAGCATATTTATGTTTGGCGGTCTCTGGGGTGATATTGACCATCCATTCGGTATTTTCAGATGGGATCTCCTTGACCTCTTCCATGGCTATCTCTTGTTCTTCGGCGATCTCATATATGAAGTTGTCCCCGATCTGGCCGTCCTCCATGATGTGGAGCACCTCAGCTTGGGGCTCGTCTTCAGCGGTAGATGGTTGAGGGATGATCTAAAAATCATATAATTTTATGGCCATAACATAATCATCTTTAGTTAGATATATCTGAAGATTGACTGTTGACTCAGTCTACAGCTGCAGAAACCGTTTTGGTTTATCATTAGCTTTATCGAGCCACCTGCATGACGCTTAGTACTCCATTGCTGTTAGAAACTATGGGCTAATGGTCCAGTATTGAATTGACTTTTCCTCTAGCCATACTAAGGCTTAGAATCATTTATCATTAGGTGACTTGTATGCCCATTCCAATGTCAACAGCATTCCAAAGTATTGAGACATTTGTGACAAAAGTATGAAATTTCAGTTTTATAAATCTATGTAGTGTCAATGAATAAAAGTTCATTTCATATGAACTTGATCACATTCCTGATAGTAACAAATTACTGATTGTACATTTTTTAGTGATTAAGTAATTCTGTAAATTTCACTGTCCCAAATCTTACCTCAATAATTTGCTTCGGGTCTTGCATCTTGGTAATGACTTGCTCGGACTGGGTGATGGAGGCCTCTGCCTTGTCGGTTTCCACTTTCACAACCCATAGCTGTTTCTTCTGCAAATTCTTCAGAGACCTGTCCAAGAGGGATCATTGTCAAAGCTATACATAGATACGGAAAATAAACACAGCAACAATAATAAGGATATGGACTTAGGAGATGATGATTATGATCAAACTTATGTTCCCCACATAAGTTTTGAAATACTACTGTTGTAACTACTTCTGCTGTAGAGTCGCGATTGCATAATTATGTTCCTGTGACAAGGATGTGGGCCTGCATACTGAGACAACTATTTGCTGTGCATTGTGGGTAGGACCTAGATTATGCCAATCATAGGACATCTGTGATCCATACAATTGCCTGTATGTAGATTGTTAATACCTAGATCAGTTGTTCTACATGTCCTCTTTTGCTTCATTTCGTATTGCATACTTTTAAAAATATCAAATATCGGTCGCTATACTTCAAAGTAACTGACAAGTATCCGAGGGTGTCGACCAGCTGTCTCACGTTCAGGCGTGACACGCTGTCCGGGGGTTCTTTCTTCACCGGCTCCACGCTGTAGTTGTGCTCCAGGCGGATTATATCGGCAGCTGAAACAAAACAATTTCCATTGATGTTAAGACCGAGAAATAAGTAGTGGAAAATCCATCCACTTAGTTCCCGGTAATTGGTTTAGACAGGCAGCATTAGTCGCTCTACCTTTATTACTCCTAAAGGGGGTATTTGTGAAAGTCATCATCGTCATCATGCCAGCCTTTTCCATTACACCGCTGGACATAGGCCAAGGTGTGCCACAACATTTCTGAAAGTAGCTGTGATCAATAATCGGATAGGATCCGATAACGACATGCTGTGCCTGAGGTTGCTTTGAAGATACCATGAAAAACAACTCTGAAACAGTTCATAGCATGGGCCAACGATCGCAAGATTCTGTCGCAGCTTTGGGCGACGACCTCGCGATTCCTGATCTGAACAAAGCGACCATTGGAAGCGACAGGTCATAGAATACAAGGTTATTCATTTGCGAACATGTAATATCACAGAAGCTATGGAGCGCAAGACCGAGCTGAAAACAAATCCCTCAATGCATTCAGAATAGGGCCTCAAAGGAAGGTTTGAATAACTGTCGTTTAACCCTTTGAATAAGGCTTAAATTGAACACCAAAAATCAACTGCAAATGAGATTAACTAACACTGTCTCCAAACCATGGGTGAGTTTGCAGTCTTTGAGGGACTGGCTCTGAGATAATCATGCGAAAATGCTTAAGCGTACCTGTAAAACCCATAAAAAGTAACAGAAATGCTACATATGAAGTAATATGGGTTTTCAGCAAATTTGATTCAACGATAACAAAATTTGGAATGTCAATAACGGATTTATGATAACTTCAGGGAAAAAAATAGGTAAATACATAACATTCAGTTTACAGTCAGCTCTTGCATAGCTTAAATATTTTTGTAACACAACATGAAATCCTGGTTTAGTCAGAGAGTTGGAATTTCTTGCTAATAACACAAAAACAATGTTGGTAACAGGGAATAAGGTAATTCAAGCAATAAATTCTATTTAGAGTTACCGATCATTGGATCATCGCTACGTCTTATGAAAACTGTAGTGTTGCCAACTAGGCAACGGTGCATTGAACAATAATACTTAAGTGGGTATGGTACTGCTACATAAACCATGAATCACTTGATCCAGGCTCTTTCACGTCCATATTATCGTACAGATACAAACAGATCTTTGTACACAGCTCTTAGCTTTGTTCACTTTGTTTCGTCTTTACGAAACTGTCAAATTCACAAAATTCAACTCTGCATCGGCCAGCTTATGTCCCGAACCGAGTATTTGCGGTTGAATGTCAGTAGTGCCACAAATTCCAAATTCAAATTATAAGGTTTTTTCTGACTGCCTCGTTGGTCGAGTGATTGCAAGTGTGGCTGTCGAAAGGGAGGTCGTGGGTTCAAATCCCGGGTACTATTGGATTTTTGTAATTTAGAATTTCTAGGACTGACTCGGAGTCTGGATCAGTGCGCGGTGCATGGCAATAGGCTTACCACCTATTCCATTGGGGGACGTAAACGTAACTGGTCTAACGAGGGGGTGTACTACACTCTTCTGCCTACCCTTTCGGGGATTACAGGCGTGATGTTACGTAAGGATTTTTCTGTTTTTCTTCAATTATAAGGTATTGCACGATATATACGTTCTACATACATACATACGGAAAATTAACGTCAAAATATCATAGTGTCATTTTTTTAGTTCGCTTCTATAGCTTTCATACATTATTGCTTCATATTCTTTGCTGATATTAAAACAAGTTTCTTTTTGTGAAGCCGAGATACGTGCGTCAATTTTACCGGCCGCCGTCAGAGATAGCGGTAACCGACCTTTCAAACTACCCTCCGAAACTGTTGACGTTCATAATCTACTGCTAATTACAAAGTAGTTCCCGACATAAACAGACGTCAGTCATCTGACAACTATAACAGTTGAAATACACCCGGTGGAAAGGAAGATGAAGAAAAATGGTTTACTAATAGCAACTGCGGTACATAATACACATATAAAACGTCAGCAGCAACAGTAATAGACAAAAACATATGTACCTACGTAGCCCCCACATCCATATTACAGATGATAAAGAGGAAAAATAGAATTTAATGTTTGACATCTGTATTATAGTATCGAACACCCTGATTAAGAAAAATGTTGGCACCGTTACTGTAATATGGTTTGACAAGAGAAAGTTCTTTTAGCTGTGTCACTACAACTATGCGTCCTGACATTGACATTTACACTGACAGTGACAGCGCGAAAGGTGTTATAATTTTATGGCCGCGTGTTATCTATATTAGTTAGTATATAACACATATATACCTTCCGGCTGGTGAATGAACCTCTCAAACAGATCTTGGTATGATCCCGCGACCCTTCCGTCTGAAAGCAGAGAGGCTACCATCAGCAAGGGCCCACCTTCTTTTTTTCGTTTCTTACTGATTGCTCAATGTCGATCTATGCTATTTTGACGTTTCAAAAGTGGCCTTTTGAATTTGTGTTTTTTTATTCTGGTCAAACCTACAAATTTTGAGTCAATCATTCTTTTGTGGATTGAAAAGCGGTTTGCCATCCTAACGCGCTCTTATTAACAATGGGTAAACATTAGGATTACACCAAAATATAATGCCATTAAACTTGAAAAAGGGAACGTCAGTGATCTCAAACTGTCATTATTACTTGAAAAGTACGGTTTGCAAAAAAAAAAACAAATCTTCATAAGTAACTTTATTGTATTTCATATTTCTAAATGTAAAAATACGTTCAATTTCAGATTTGCTTTGTTATCAGCAACATTGTTTTTGAAAGTAAGAGTGACGTCATCTTTCTTTGTGTGTCTAATAAAACACTAAACTTATGTACTTTTGGTGTTCTACAGTTTCGTCGTTCAATAGCGTGTATCAATAGTTTGGGAATGGCAATACGTGTTAAATACTACTCTGAATTTCATAAAACATGTATACGCTTCTATTAAAATAGATATTTTTATAAATATCTGTTTTAACCGTACTCATTTACCTAACCGTAGGTGAAGATATCACGAAAAGGGCAAAATTCATTCTAATTGTTGGTATAAAACATTGTAAAACCCAGAAGTCGACACGTAAAAGTTCTTGAACTTTCTCCTCTGTATCTCGAACCATTAAAATACTGCCAAAATATTTCTTTTTTTCTACCTTCCTTTCGCCGCCGATGTATTGGATAATAATACGCGCAAATAATATTCTTAGATTCAAACCTTATACTCCTGGAGCGGAGGCTGAAATCTAATCCGATACGTGATGTCTACTATAGGTTCAAAATTAGCTAAAACACACAATATCCGTACTATTTAAATATGTTCTGTGATTTTGACTCTTGATCTAAATCCATGGGAAGTCTTCGAATATCCTTTTTTTAAAGTTGCTTACGTTCTCCAAGCTCTTAAAGTCAGTTTGACAAATAAATCCAGCCGCAGTCCGCTTCCGGCACCTGGATCCAATCTTCAACACTACTGACATTCGTTGTCAGTACTCCTCACATTTTCCCCTAAAGTCCATCACGTATTGTGCATCACATCGGAACACTCAATGATTTCTTAGTATTTACAAAATCCTATTAATGATGTTCGGCTTTAGAAATAACTCTAACGGACCCTAAAGAATATCATCCCCTACTTCATGGCAAGGCATGGCTTCCCAATATCATCCCCTACTTCATGGCAAGGAGAGAAAAATCAGACGCAATACATTCATCAATATATGCAACTCGTATTTCTGTACGCTATTTCTGTTTCAACTAAATATGTCGAATTCTGACCGATGGGGAAGTTAGAAGTCTCTGAAACCTAACTAGCATAGAGATATTCGTCACTCCCGTAAAGGACTTGGCGTGAAGTTATGTTTTGTACGGTATAGTGGAAACTCGCGGAGCAATGTACAGGGCAACCATTAAACAAAAAATATATTAACTTTGTTGATAATGCAATGCCAGTCTCCATTGCTATCATTAGGTAACAGTTGTTAGGCCTCGAGGGAAACCTTAAAGACAATTCAAAACATCTAATGTATGATCTACCACTGACTAGTAAACATACTAATCAGCACAGGAATAATGTGAGCAAATGTACTGTTAACCACAAATAATCATAGAGACATATTCCCAGTGTAGTCCAAGACATGCTCCAGCTAGGTGGAGTGATGATATCCGCAAAGTGGCTAGCAGTGGTTGGATGGAAATAGCTGAAGAATGAGCTCAGTGGGGTGCTACTGAGAGACCTATGTCCTGCGTGGTGATGATGATGATGACACCCAACACTGGTATAGCCAGAGAGTTGCAATCAAGTTGAAATCCATTATCACTGTAATTGTAAAGGAAGCTCTGAATAAAAGATCATCAGTGTAAGCATAAAGAGACTAACCTCTTTTGTCGCTCTCCGATTGTTGCATCGCAGCCGCTTGCTCTTGCAAAGTCAGCAGCTCAGGGAGCATCGGTGAATCTATCCAAAGTCCTTGGGCGTCCACCTCAAAGTGATACCTGGTAGAAATTGACAAGTTTAGAAATAAACTTAATATTGCAATTACTGTATTCAAGATTACCTCTTAAAAAATTGCAATTAATTTAGGAGACTAGTTCAACATACGCCACTGCTTTTATCAACCCTTTAAAGCAGCCAGTTCTAAAACTTAAACTCTTAAAACTCTCTATCATCTCTGTACCTGATGCCCCCATATACACAATGTACATCAAAAACCATTTTGGTATAAAATTTTTGTTGTCATTAGCTTCATGTATCTTACAGGTAACAGAATGAGAAAAAAAAGGTGAAAAAAAAACTTTTTGTAGCATTTATACAATAAATAATAATGATTATTATTATAGTCCTTTACTTCGGACAAAATCCATCCATATATTGTTAGTAAATACTTATTACCTATGTTAATAAAATAAAGTAAAATAATAAAACATGCAATTTAACATTCAAATATGGCGGCACTGAAACACATGTGGCATGCATTCCAGTGCCTACCCCTGGGAAAATTCATGTTGTCTAATATGGTGTTCAGGAGACTGTTGGTGCTGTCCCGCACCCTCTGCATGACTGAGGCTACACATTTCTTTATGATAGTTTGGAAACTATCCACTCGAGCCTCAGCAAACATACTGGATGCACTACAGAAGCGCGGCAGCCCTAACAGCATCCTGAAACCATTATTATACTGAACACGCAGGGGTTTGAGGGATCTGTGTGTACATGTGGCCCATAGGCTGCACGTGTAGAGTGATTGGCAGTATGCCTTGAACAGTGTGATTTTGACATCTGCACTACACTTTGCAAACCTATGTGCCAACATGTTGCATCTCACCACCAGCACCCTACGCTCCCTTTCGACATCAAGGTCATCAGTAAGATCAGTGTTGACCCAGTGCCTCAGGTATTTAAACTTAGTGACTCTGCTCAAGATCGAGCCTTCAAGCTTGACAGTTGGTACGGTCATTGGTGCTTTATTTCTTTTTAAATTTAGCCCTAATTGTAGTACTCACCCACATAGTTGCAAGCTGAAGTGTCGCCAGAGGCACTCACTCTCTTCATGCATGGCTCCCTCAATCCATTCTTGTCTCTGATTATCATTTTCGGTACCTGAATTTACACTGCAAGAAGACACCTAGTCAGATTTGTCAATATGACAATCTTATACATGCAGAAAGAGACAAAAATCTGTAATCACACACCTATACTTTCTAAAGGTGTAGGTAGAGGAATGTAGTCCACTTCTATGTTTCAGGAGTTATGTTTAAAAGTTATTAAAATTAAAGAAAAATTATGAGAAAAATTACTATATTCATATATTGTTTTGAACACATCTTACACTTAATAAATACTGTGTTCTTTCCCAATCATTGATACATCCAACATAGATCTCATGACTCATCATGTATTGGTCAGTGATGAAGTTATTAAGTATATAAAGGGAAAAATGGACTGAAGTCAAGTGTGACAATAATGCAACTTGACACCAATATTTCCACAAAGGGGGTTTTCATAAATGTCCAGTACACACTCTCACCAGTTATGATATAATTATATTCCACCATAGAGTTTGAGGTAAGCCTATTGCCATACACCAGGCACATTACCAGACTACATCTTACTAGTGTGAATTTCGAGTTAAAGTAATCTAATTTTATGGAGTACTCTTTTTGGTGCACATCAAGAACAGTTAAGGTAAAAAAATATATGCAGATTACACAATTATCATGTTACATCATTTGCCTACCAATATTGTGGTAATTTAGTCTTGTTTATGTATTTCATAATCCTTTAGTTACTGTTTTTAAGTCATCCATCCAATTATGTTACAACAGTCATATTAAAAATAAAGTGCTATAGCAATATTGTTATAGTTAGTATTTTGTTTTCAAATCGTATCGCGGTTGAGTTATCTCAATATATTCATGTTCCAATTATATCTTAACAACACAATAGATGACACAATTACTTATAGAATTATATAGAAATGCCTGCGTAAAGTATATTAAATACTACTTCGAGGGAAATGTGAGTTATGAGAAATGTATATTGAAGTTGTAAACATCATATGGGAATTTAAAAAATATCCATTTATGGACTCGACAATTTTTCTCTCGCACAAAGGTCACGCAGCAGCGCGGATTGCGCTTATGTTAACCGTTTTTTGTATTTTCGCTGCGATAACGCAAATAAGAGCGGGAAAATAACTTACTTGTAGAAGGAGAAGCTGCATATCACATCGTATTCTAAATTGCAACCTTCCACCACACACTTCAGGGCACTCATAATGGACTCTTTGCCACGACCTCCAAATGTGGCTATCGAATCCTCACATCCTTGTGGCGATGTTAATTTTATAAAATACTATCATTTAGCGCCTAAACTAACTTTCAAACAAACTAATTTGATGGATCCTTTAGAAAATTATCAATCAAATGTCGAAAATGACATGCTGTCACGAAAAGTCGAAGTCCCAAATGCGTGCCATGGAGAGGTGATGTAATTTTCCATAGATGGTCGTACTGGCAACTCTGAATTACATCTATGTTAATCGATATTTGTTATTCGATTCCAAATCAACGTACTTTTATTAAATCGCTGAGATTCTATTTCAGGTTATGGCTTTTGAATCATTTTCATGATATTATTTCTATTTTTCAACCCAAAGACCGTTTATTTTAAATAATATTAATGGCTCAAAAGCTCAATAAGTAATAACCTACAAAATCCTTGCGTCCAGAAGCAAATGTATATATGTATAAAATACATTCTTTTATTTTTTTGCTTGTAAGTATATGTTTTAGAAATTAAAAAGGTAAAAATAAAATTAAATCGTACTTGAGGCCGATATTTTACCAAAAATCTGTTACGTATTAATTGCTACCTCTATGAAGTAAAATGAATAATGTCGTTTAAGTGTGCGTCTAAATACATTGTTGTTCACATGTAAATACTCTACAGTTAAACTTTCAGTAAGGTTTCTATTATCTTCCGAAAGTGTAACTTTCAAGACCTATATTTTTATTTAGTGTCTTTTCGATTCTATCGATTACAAATTTTAATCGAGTCTTAAGTGATGCCACAAGAAAAAATATTATCATAGACTAAATTAGGATATTTTTCATTATTAATTAAACAAAGAAAATCTCTTATCAGCCATGAAATGCTGATTTAATTTGGTGAATTTGTGTGGATATTACGCTTAATAAGTCCTTTTAAATGCTTTTTATTACTTATTATTATATAGGCTAGCGATAAATTAGTTATTAATGCAGTAAAACACATTATTTAGTGATTTTACGTATTACGTAAAATCATAGCCAATAATGAACACCACGTATTGATCGCGTGCATTTGCGCTACTTCCGGTGCCTAATGGAGCAATTGGGGTTGTTTTATTTAAGTGTTGTGCTATATTAAGTTACATGACATCAGGAGAACAAGAAAATTAATTGAGAATGATGTCGAAATAGTTTACCATACTGAAACATGTCATTGTCAACAAAATTCTTTGACAATATTGTCAAAAATTGTATGTCATGCAGTGTCAATCGAGTGATTTATTTTATTGTAGTCGTAAATATTGTCCTTCTGAATGTATAAAACTATTTATCAAATATACTCAAAGTTATATGATAGCTTACGTAACATCTGCCTGTGCGTTATCTTCACGTCATTTTCACTTCATATGACGCTCATGGCGTCTTGCAAATTGGTGACAGAAAGATGGACATACAACATACAATAATATCAGCTCTAGCACGCTAATATTTGGATGTACACTTGTTTAATGAGATATCACTCAAGTCTTACTTTTCCGTGCGTAATCAACGTAATAATTGTAATGTAGTATTTGGGCATTAGATAGGACAATATCATAATAATGTAAATTAATATAATAATAATAAAATTGTAATGTAGTATTTAGACATTAGATAGACAATATAATACAGCAAGGTACTATTATTAGCACAGAAGCTGGGAAGATGTTCTTGACAACTGTGATTACCTTAAGCAATAACCTGCTCTAATTGGCACATATCCTTTTGACTTGAGTATCAGTTTTTTCTACCAGTTATCTCCAGTGATAAGCAAGTGTGCTTGTATTGGGCATGTGCACATGTGACATTGTAGAAATTAGGAAGGGTATAACATATAGTAAATTTTATAATGAGTTTCACTGGTCACAATACAACAGTAATAGATTCCACCATTAATTATGGCATTATTTTGATCTAGACATCTGATTACACAGAAAAAAAATAAATGTAACATTTGTTTTAATGAAGAATTTATTGAGCACCAGTTGCATGTCATAAATAGTTGACTATTTATATTTAATTTGTAATTTACAACTTGTAATAAACTGTATGTGTGATGTGCCTAATTATAAATTTAGGAAAGAAATGTTTATTAAACAAAACTGTTGTTATTTACAAGTTACTTTATTTACATATCCTTATAAGTAATGTACACAAACATTGTGATAATTGATGGTAATCTTCAATAATCTGCAGCAGTATTGGCCAGGTAATCTCTTCTTCCAATGTTGGATGCCTGTTTGTTTTGTACAGCCTCCAGTTTCGGACATTCTGTAAAACAATTTTACAGCTTAGTAATATGTTATGATTACATCATATTAGATTAGATGTTCTAGTAGAAATGTCTGTACATGGTGTATAGCAATAGTTTCACCAACTATTCCATGGGACATAAAATGTAATTGGTGAAACATTTTTCATTTTGGTTCTTAATGCCATCACAGTGTTCTTTCCTTTCCCCTATAGTTTGCTGTATTGGCCAGAATGCACAAGAACATACCCGTAATCCTGTGTCCAAGACCACCACAATATGAACAGCCCTGTCCATCTGAATTGGGTAGATCTGGTTCTCCAATCATATCCAGTAGGAATGCTGGTACCTATAGACAAATTATACATTACACAAATGTGTTTGCTGCAACACATTAAACGTTATCTAACACTCCTGTTTGTAGTTTTTCTGTTAAACACAATATGTGATTTGGTGACTGTCATGTCATCAAATGGGATACATTATACTGCAAGATAGTAATAGCCAAAGTAAGAAATACTGATTTAACTAGTAGTCTTTCCAGTAGGTAGAAGTAGGTAGTCCAGTAGTAGTAGGTAGTCTCATGTACCCAATAATTATTGGGGTAGTTACTTTATATGCTTACAAGATCATGGTCAATACCATGGTTGAACACTATAGTGCACAATGAAGTGTGAAATAGCATGCATCATCTATAAATACCACATGAGAAGGTTCACATTTTTGAATAAAAGGTAGATGATATTATAAATGGACCACAATATTATGATACAAAAAAACATTACATGGGAATGTGATTATGATCTAAATATAACAACACGACAAAATAAATTAGCTGATCCGCAAGACTAATATGATATCTATAGCATTTAACCATGCACATGCACAAACCCAATTTTGTTTGCTAGTGGCGCCCCCGTTGCTACATTCAAATCTACCTTCAATCAGAGTAGTACTTCATTAACATAATAAGACTAGATAAAACCCTTTAGCCCTCAGGTGTACATACAATTGTGAGAATTTGCTAAGTAATACTTCTATGTTATTTGATAATTCAGTTGGTATGTGCAGTGGTTTGCAATCAATATCAGCTCATCTGTATGCTACATAGCATTTTATAATACATAGCTATATCTTTACGCCATGTCCTATACGCTGTAGACAGAGAGTACAGGGTGCCAAATATTTCTATCTTTGCAGACTTGCCACTGCAAGTATTTTCTGTGGTAGAATAACTATTCTACCACATAAAATAATTTGAAAAAAAAAAACTACTTCTCCACCAATAGTGTTTCAATATAGGAAATTATACAGATCCAGTCTTAAAATACCTTCTGACCAGCTTCACGCAAGAGGTGCAGCAAGTCGCGCAGCAGCAGCGGGTCGGCAGCGCGCGGCAGCAGGGTCGAGGCCAGGCCTTCACCCCCCGCTCTGCCCGTACGTCCTATTCTATGCACGTAGTTCTCTATGTCTTCGGGCATATCGTAGTTAATTACGTGTTCTATGTTCTGGAAGTCGAGACCTGGAATAGGGGCATAAAGGGGCAATAGCCGGAAGGTGGAAACCTGTCGACGGATGTTTTATTGTTGGATCTACTTCTGTTGTAGAGCTGAAAAGTAGTACCTCGTGTAAAGTTTGAAGAATTTGGATTGCATATTCACAGACTACCAAGTTATACCTTGGTGTTATAAAATAACCAGCACTCTTTTAAATTTTTTATTTAAAAGAGCGCTGGGAGTTTTTTTCTCCGGCTTTTTTCTCCCGGTCTACTATAGCCTGAGGGGCGCACAAAGCCGAAGTATATGTA
>DWDT01000958.1:0-17690 GCA_018245595.1 Microceris scylla | reverse complement strand
TCGTGCCGAAGCATGGCTCTACCACGTATAAAAGACAGAAATAGACAGATTTTGTTGCTTTTAAGGAAACGTAGATTTTCTTGCGTTCCGTTCCGTAAAGTAATTTCCTTTTATCGATAATTAATAAGATTAAGATTAATAAGATTATCTGATATTCTGATGCATTCTTTATACTAATGAATGCTATTTCAAGTGAAAAATCTATTTTCACACTGTGTTTCTTTTAAGATTCCATTCATAAAATACGATTTGTATTCCTGCTAGTCTGGTACATAAGTTTAAATTAGTGTTAATTTTTGATAAAGTTCTCAAAAATATGAATGATATTTTATTACTTAGAAATGGTTTTTGTTACTATCGAAATTTCACATCTGCGCCATGGAGTGCTATTTTATACCATTACGTATATAAATTTGTTGCAAAAAATAAATTGAAGATTTTGCTATATAGCATATTATTGAATAGACTTTTGCCTAATTTAATTTACTGTCACTTAGGTCGAGTGGTTGGACGTGTGACAGTTGATTGAGATGTCCTGGGTCCGATTCCCGGGTCGGATACCATCCGGTTTTCTTAACTTACAATTCCTAGTAGTAGGTCTGGTAATGGATTTATGCTTGGTGTATGGCAAGAGGCTTCCCACTTGTGCGATAGTGGGACGTATAAAGAAACTAGTGAAATGTGTGAGTGTACTACATTCCTCTGCCTACCCCTCCAGGGATTACAGGCGTAATAATACGTTTACAGTTCTTTGACATATTGAATGAAAAATTCCAGGAGGGATTTAAACGTATTAACAAATCAAAATAATATGGTAACACCATCTATAAACAAAATTCGAAAATATTCAGTGCGAATCTGCCGTTACTAAAAGCTTTATATTCGAAAATTAAAATTTTTTAGAATCGCATAATCTTATTGGCATTACCTGGCTGAGATTCTGAGTTCTTTCGCAAACATCAGACTTTCGATTGTACATATGACGTCAGCACTGGTCCGTAGGTGTTAATCCATAAACTTTCCTGTTACCGTCGACTATAGGAATTCGTTTGAAAGTGATAATAATAATTGTTAAGCAATATTGACATTATCTGTCTTGCTAATCGAATGATTGCATGAGCGAGCGCTGAACGACAGATCCTGGGTTTAATTCCCGGATCGGGTGCTAACTTAGAATTCCCAGTAGTAGCTCGGAGTTTCGATTTGTGGTTAGTATATGACAATAGGCTCACCGCCTATTCTGTACGTTTGTAAGACTACGATATTACATTCCTCTACGTGCCATTTCGTACTCGTAACCATTATCGTGATTCAAAAAGGTCTATTCTATTTAAAATCAAAAATCTTAAAGGACTTCGTTTTTAGATGTAGAACGAAACAAGACAGCTATTTAAGTTGGGTGACTAGACGCTAATGTTATGTTGTTATGACATTTTAGTCGGATTCAGTTGAATAAAAACCTTGAGCTATTCAAAACGAGAGGCGGTAACAGTACAGCACAATAACACGTCTAATTTTAAACGGCGAAAAAATGTTGCTTGTAATATTTCTAGGAGTGTTTATGTCTGCGGCATCGTTAGAATATCTTTATTCTAATTTATACAGTTTCGTGAGCGAATGTTACTTGAAAAAGTAATAATAATTCTGTTTCGTTCGTAAAATGTGATTGCGTTTTAATTTGCACTTGACGTAGGTACTCATCCGCAATGTATACGGATTGAATAGATATGTACGTTAAAACACAAATTAAACAAACCTTGTAATTTAATTGGTACTTAGTGCAACTTAAAAAAAAACTTAATTTTTAATTACTAAAAACTCCTGACAAGAAATAAATTCTTAAAGAATTACGTAGGTATACATGTTGGTGAATTGAGTAATGATGTCTGAGTGTTAGAGGCAACCTGCAATCGCTATATGTAGGGAGCTATTTACTTCGTTAATGGACGCCACGATTGACATCCGCTGATCAGTTTGACTTAGTTATCGTAGTTGTCTGCCATTGGTTATTCAGTCTGCTTATTTGATTGTTTACCTAGAGGTACTAAGACGCTAGGTACTAAGACCGCTATTAAGGATCAGGAAAAATCGTTAAACAATTCACAGAAGGATATAGGTACTATTATTACACGATATATTATAAAGGTAATATTACACCTGTACGGCAATGGGTTAGGCTGAGAAGTGTGACCACTCCAAATTTTAACGGTTACGTATATGTCTCACCACGAATAGGTGCCTAGATAGGTTAGACTATAAGTAAATGATTATAGTTTTTATATTATAAACTTATTTTTTGATGTTCTGTTTGTATAAATATAAATATTAATTTAATTTATGTTCTCAGAGAATGAACGAGGATAATAAAATATAAAATGTCACAAAGGATATAAAATTGAGGTTGTAGTATTAGTTTTTGAACAAGATATTTAATATTCTACTTTAATATAGTTGCAACTATGTCGCTAAGAGAAGTTAGGGTTAGTAGAGGTTGTTAGGTTTACTTTTAATCAGTATAATGTCATGTAAGTATTAACACAATCTATCTGTTTAATATCAATATTATTGAGAAAACCATTATTAAATTAAAATTGCATTGAATTTTACTTTATTGTGTTTTCTAATACTATCACGATTACGTTTACTATTAAAGTGCCTTTTTTTCTTATATGTACTTGAAATGTTGCTAAGCCCCGCGTATGGACCCTCTGCAATTTAAGTTCCGAAAAATACTGACTGGTATTTAACATATTCATTATGTTCGACTCGGCTGCTATGTCTCTGCGTTGTTTATTTATAATATAGGGAAATAAAATGGAATTTTGATTAAGAAATGTAAGTTTATTAAATTTTTGGGACGTCAATATATACTTTGGTCGGTCAACGATACCAATAATGTAGATCAATGTTAGATACTTAATATCCAACGTTTTTTTGAGCACAGTATGTGCCGAAATATACGAGTATGTCTCTTACATATGTGCCGTGATATTTTAGTGTGAACTACATACTTATGAATTTATTTTATAGCTCTTGAGATTTTTGCTCATTCAAATGTTCGGAATTTCGAATTCTTTTTCGTGATTCACCAATGAATATTTTCAGCGTGGAATTTTGTAATAATTATAAGAATGTGGAAGTAAGGAATGGTGATTATTAAATTGCAATCACACATTATAAACGTATGTGTTATTATGAGTTTTTATATGCACAAAAGTAGAGTAAATTTAGGGGGCAGAATTAAAAAAATAAATTTTGTTAATTACTCCAATTAATAATAAATTATAACTTTAATGAACTAGGTTATCGATGGGTATATTGGAAGTTGTACTTACAGTTAGTTACGAGACAACTCTCAAATTTAATAGAGGTATGGCCAATGAGTTAAGGAGTATAAGGAATATTACAGAAACATAGTTTCACCTATATTTTCCATATAAATCTTAATTAAGTTATGAGCTCTCTCTCCAGAACGATAAATACGCGAATGTCTCCTTTCATCACTAAATCTTAACCGTCCGAGAAATATAATGTAACATCTTACTGATTATACATATTTATCTAAAAACGGTAAAGAAAAAATTACAGAGAAAACAATGATCAAAATATTTTTATATATATAAGGAAGTCGTCTGATATAAATTACAGAACGGCTTAAATAATATTTATATCAATATAAATATTATTTAATAATATTATGATGAAAGAGAAAAGCATTACATTAATTAAATACTCACTGCAAGATTTACCAAGGCTACGTCGTTTCTCTCTGAATTTGTTCTTAAAGATTCTTCTTTTTAAACGGTTGAGCACTAAGTCCGCTTCATCTACACTTTCCGAGGAGGAAGTACGAGACACTTGAACCATGCCACTAACGGAGTGTCTTCTATCATTCGCAAATCCATTCATTACTCGATTCTTAGATTCAATTTCTGACATACCACGTCGATACATTTTTAAACGTTTTTTCATCTCACAGTCTGCGGCGACATCCGTTGGAATATTAATGAATTCATTGTCCGAAGTGTTATCCTCTGTTTTGCAAAAATGTCGCTTTTTTGCCGTATAGGTTTCACACAATTTGCCATCCTTCGTCGCTTCGTGTGAATTTTGCGGTGGATCAGGTGTTTGGCGTGGGCGAAATGTAAACCAATCCGGATTAGAGTCTGTTCTCGCCGATAAGCTCCTTAAGTAAGTTTCAAGAAAAATTACCTTATTATGAGGCGGACGGTAAAACACTCCCGACTTGGAGCGTGGTATTTCATTCTTACACATCACTTGTTCCCTTAGGGCACCGTCATTAAATGATTGAGATGTTTGTAGGCCTGCCACTTCATTCTCTTTTTTATTGGAAACCTTGTGAAAGGAATGGTCATTGTCATCCAAGGAAGTAGGGGATAAAATTCTCGAGGGTGAATTGGTACCAGTTCCGGTTCCTGTTTGATTGGGATCATCTTCAACGTTACATGTTTGCTTTATATCGTCACATGTCTCATTGTCGGAGCTCTTGTAGCTGCTTATTTCACTGGGCCCCTCTGAATGAAAGGGGGTGGTGTCTACACTATGCAATGGCGTATCGAGATAATTTTTGTTTATCGTCAGTTTACTTGGAATGTTTGCAACACTGCTGCCATCTTTTATTACGTAACTGGTCGGTATTTGATTATTATTATTATTAAAACTTATAGATAAAGGATATTTGTACAAACGTGTATAAACTTTGTCTCCTGAAATTGAATTGTGCTTTCTAATCACATGTTTGTCTATGAAATGCTTAAAGTCTTTTTCTCGTAACGATTGAGTGGTCCTCAAATTTGGTTCATTAAATTCTGAGCTTCTAATGGATATGTTATCATCATTTGTCTCAACAAGAAGGTTACCGTCACAGTCGAATAGTTGTACTGTTGGGAATTTGATACCCGGAGACAGATTTCGCGTTCGTAATTCCCATCTTCTATGAGATGGTTTTTTTAATTGAATACGTATAACGTTGTCATCTATTATTGGACCATCACTATCACTCGAGTCCTCTTTTTTCGCCATTGCACAAACTTCTTTTTATTATTCACACCAGACATTTGTATTAAAGGTCGAACTGATTATTATAAATGCGCTGAACGTGTCGGTACCTCCCCGGTGATAATTTGTTTGTTTACTGTCAGCTGTTCCTATACTCGTTGGCGTCATGCCAGGCAACACAATTCTTCGGCATTCACTGTAAATAGTATCAATGTCAATTTTGTTTTTCAACGTACACTAATTTGGTGGCATATATATCCGTGATAAATTTTGTAAGCCGTTACTGCCACTGGCCGATCTCGAGCACGCACTATAAATTGATTAGTGAACATAACACTGTAACGTACGCGCGGTGGATGTTGAAAACGATTGCATAAGTCGCGTGTATGACGTTTGCGCGCAGTTGCTCTATCTAATGAGTTTACTTCTTCGGTATTAATTTATATAATTCTAGGTAGACGAGAGCGGCGCCATTGCCGGAGGTTTGTTTATTACCGAGCGCGGAGCGAACCACGAGAAAAGTTTTCGGTCGGTTAGATCACTTTTCCAGTGGATCTCGTCGCGAGAGCGCCTCCGCGTGGGGCTTTGGTCGATCGCGACTCCGGACATTTCTGCACTGAGAGCAAACTACCAAACAGATGCGAGACACTATAAATAGTGAAACGCGTCGGCAATCTGGCCGGCTCCCCTTGAACCTAGTAGTACGCGCGACGGTACAGAATACAGCATAATACGTGACGTCTACGTACGAATGTGCACACTGACACGGTTTTTCATTTGACCACGAGGCGTAACCATATGCACTAGCGGTCGGTGACTAATGTCCACAGCTGTTTCTCTACACAATAGCTCCGTGTTATTACTTAACTTTCAAGGAGATAGTTTGTTACAAGTATTTCTTAATTCGATTTATATAGAATATTATTTGCTTTCGTTTTTGTTATTTCATAACACAAATCTTCATATTCCGTCTCTTCTGGTATGTTGGTCAGTTTGTATAGTGCACTTCATGTTAGGCCAATTATTAATTACATCCATATTGTGTGTTTTTGGTTTTCTAACTCATTACTTTATTTTATTTAATGATAATGAGATGAAACTAGTAATATTAAGCAACAATTACCTTCATCGAAAATTATAATTGCAAGTTCTTTCAATCGACTGTGTAGTTAAAAAAGTTGTGAAGTTACCGAATGTTTTTCTAAAATATCTAAAAAAAGTGTTAAAACAATTTCTTCTAATATAACTATATTGTTATTTAGTGTTGATTATTTTGTTTCATAATTATCAAATAACCTGTAGGTATGTCCACCTACAGGTCATTACCTACCTACCCAGAACATCTGTCTATGTTTTTGCAATCGATCTGACTGAAGAATAAAGCCAGAATTCCTCACATGACCGCAAAACATATTATGTAATGAAAAAATATCTGCCAGCTGAAGGTGAGATCATATATTATTATTATGCATCGAGTAGGTAACGTCTCCGCGTCTTTATGCACAACCTTATATCTTGAGAAATTATAGACGTGGAAATTATATACCTACAGTTTCATAAAAATATATACAGGTTCATATAAATATATATAGGTTCATCTAAATATATAAAGGTTTGTATAAATTTCACGCAGTGAATTTTTAAAATTATATCATTTAAGACACCTACCGCAAATTTTCACCCTTACAAAACGTTAAACGTGAAAACGATGAAATGTAAATAAATAAACCAAAAGGTAATGTTCTAAGTTTATTTAAATGCCTCTGACGTGGTTACTTAATGACCACATAGAGACCTAAACTGCCACCTGAAGCACATAAATACGACCTTAAATTGGTCTCTAGCCATCACTATTCTGTCTTACGTTACCCCATAACGATACTTCGCGTCAGGGCTAAGAGCATTACGATTTCGATTTATCTCTGAATTTATATTGGTATAAGATACACGTAAGTATCAATGAAATGGAGTTGGTGCGTGTTATTAATAGTACCGCTTACAATCCTCTCATCAGCCAGAATCATCGTGAGGCGAGACTACCGGCAATAATCGTTACTGGTTAGTGCGGTGCGGGCGCCGGCAACCGATAACATATGTTTTGTAACGGATTGAAGTGCTTTCTACATACATACTTATAGTGTCCGTAAACCTTATGGAAAGAGTAAATATGTACCTATATTGAATACTCTGTTCGTATCTATAGGTACCGTATTCGTAGGATAATTTTAACTGAATGAGCGTAATACTATCGCTATAGTGATAGACTATTGGTTAAGAATTTAGCCTTTCACTCCGAGGGTCCTGGGTTCAAATCCATGGCGCGCACCTCTTCACAAAAGTGCGTGTTTAAGTTTAAATATTACTTACTAACGGTGGAGGAAAACATCATGAGAAAACTTGCACGCCTTAGAATTCATAAAAATTAATCTATAATAATAAAATAAAGCGAAAGGAATAATTTATTGGAAAAAAAGTGCGATATATAAAAATTGAATTGTAAAAATAACCGTGTGGCATGTGGTTAGCAAACAGTTCTTCTCAGAACCAATTTCTACAGTCTTTCTCAGGACTGTTCGCTTCATGTTTCGATGCAAAACCTCAAGGCTGCCACATATTGATCATTCGTTCCTAAATAACTAATTTTTCATGTAGAGGGATCGAGATACTGGAGAATACTTCAGGTTAATTATTTTGTTAAAGAAACCAGAGTTTATTAAAGATTTTACAGACACATTTGTAAAATTTTTGTATTTTGATACTAAGAAAATAAATTAGGCGACTGTTATACTTTTTCATAGACATCCGATCTTCAAGAGAAAGTTCTCGGACTCAGACATTTTTAATAAAGTTCCGTCCTTACTTTAATATTTTATAATTTGTTAGCAAGTTTCCTAACTACAATAATGTTTAGAAGTAGAAGTTTTTATTAGTCGCGAATAATAGAATTTTCAAGTGCAATATTTACTACAGCGTCCTAAGAAGCATTCGATACACCACGTTAATGTAACTTGAAGTAGTAATAGTGAAGTTGAAACTCTTATGGGAAAATTAAGCCAGTGCTGGACTGATTTAATGTATTGGTTAAGGGTGTGTTCAGTCGATGCGATTTCCCGCCGCGCCCGTACTGCGCCCGCCCAGCGTTATAGCCGCACCTAGGTACGCTCGCGCTCCAACCCCGACCATTTCAGCTAATGATCCTCGTGTTCACCTGGTTTATATTGAAATATCATTTATATGACCGTTTATATATCAACAGCTTCAGAAAAGAAATAAATGCGTAATTGTTCAGTGTTATTTGTATTAAATCATAATTTAAAATTGTCCTGTATGTACAAGTTTATTGTGCAGGCATGGAGCGTGTGCGGTGCAGGTCCGGTGCGGTCACGGGGCGGTTGCGGTACAGATGCATGATTGTCTGAATGTATCCTAAACGCGGAAAAAAGGATTAAACGTTGTAATAATATTAGAGTCCCATTTTTAGACAATAGACATAATTATACACATGGTTATATTCGTATATGCCTTAATAAATATAGTACTAGTCAGATTAATTCATAAAATTAGGCTGATATTATATCCAACGTTGCGTTTATGATTATTGCTCCTTATCTTTTGACAGGCGTAAATACAAATTTCATTGTGATTTGCAAATATTATCTATTCAGTCAAATTTAATTAAAAAAATGTGAGCTTAAATTATGAACTGATAATATATTAATTTTTCTATCAAGTAGTCTAAAAGTCAAGCCCTAGTGACTACGAACTAAATTTTACAATAGGAGCGAAACGAAAATAAAAGTTTTGCCAACATTTTTCCTACGACTGTCACGTGCGTTATTTTTACGTAATTTGACGCACACGTATTTAGCTACACGCCAATAGTATAAGTAGCTGGGGTATATACTTGTCAGTATATTTTTGTGTAACGAAACAAATGCCAACATACTTTATAAATATACACGTTGAGAAGACGATTATATTGAGCTTCAATGTTACTTTCATTCAGGCGACCGTGTGTCTGAACATTGTCAGGGCAACGCTAATTATAGGTGACCTTGAATTATTAAGAATTCGATAATCTTTGCATTAGCTCTTGTCTTGGTTGCAAAATTCAGTGTTAGCAATTTTTATTGAAAGGACGTGCATCTAGTTTCGTGTTTTCAATTGCATATGATTTCTGTTTCACAGGATGCAAGCCATGCAGCAGCAAATCTGTACATAAGGTTTCTAAAACTGCTGACTATTGAAAAACTTGTATTAATTATAACCCTATGCACGACTTTGTGATTGGATAAAATAGGGAATTTCTTTATAAGCATATTGAAAGTCTATAAGATAAAAATTAAACTTGTTTTTTTTCAGTTGGAATTTCCTTTATGTATGAATAATATAGCTACATTTTTATCAACTTTAGATTGCTCCTATTATCTATATTCAGTTATAAAGTTGTAGTAGGTACATACGCTGTTTGTGGCCTGCTTAAAACTTCCTAATAAACAATTATTTAGGAAGTTAAATTACTTCGTGCACGAAAAATATTTACCTACGCCTTGAGACGGACGCTCATTTTCATTTCAGCGTAATTGAGTTAATGTAATTAATTCCAATAAATATTTTCCTTGTTGCGGCTTTGCCACGATAATTTATGGAAAGATGGAAATAAAGTTATTAGATGCTAACAACAGATTTGCGCTGTATGAACAATATAGTGACAACAGTGCGGTTTACTGGCAACAATAAATCACTTTAATAATATTTTCTACAGAAGTATATTGGCGTGGCGTGCTATTGGAGAGGCCTATGTCCACCAGTGGACGGTGACCGGCTGATAATGATGAATAAGGGTATAACATAAACGTAACATCACGACTATAATCTCCGAAGAGGTAGCCAGAGAGTGTAATACACTTCCACGTGTCACCAGTTACATTTAAGTCCTATGGAATAGGAGGTGAGTCTATTGCCATACATGGGGCATAAATCCAGACTCCTAGTCACTACTCGAAATTCAAAATTAGAAAAATCCAATAGTGCCCGACCCGCGATTTGAACCTAGGACCTCCTGATAGACAGTCGCGCTTGTAACCACTCGACCAACAAGGCACCATGTCTTTAATTACAATTTAAATAAGGATTCTTATATGATTTAAAATATTCATTTATTATATTAACTCTTCAAAGGATTTCTAATATATATAATTAGTCATATTATACTTTTTTCGTATATATCTTCTGACTTTTACCCAGAGGAAAGGGTTTATGAAGTTAGTGATACCTATATGATTTTTGTAGGGTTCAATTTGCCGGCATACGCTAAGGCGCACAGCCGTTTTTAATTTTCTCCCTCACCTGTGGCGAAGCCCGAGAGCTGGGCAAATGAGAGGGGCTCATTTTATTACTTCCATCCATCAGTTTAAAGCCGTGTTTATGGATGAGGTGGAACGCGCGCGCTCAGTGTGAAATTTCGTAGGCACTTTATTCGGTCCAATTTTATTGACAATCGTATTTGCATAACTGGGTGCTGCGGGTTGTTCTGGGTACGTTTTGTACGGATCTGGTTCTATGTATGTTAACAAATTGATAGAGTGGTCTCTATGTATACGGTTATAGGTACAGTTGTGTTGAAAAGTGTTTATCTTTGAATATTCTACGTGTATTAGAAAAATAAGATTTATTTTAATGTTTTTGTTTTTATATTTGCCTAAAAACATTTTATAACATTTTTACGTTAAATCAAATTTGGTGTAGTGTTGTGATTTTTAACGATTAAAATGTTACTTCGCCTTAAGTTGATTTCCTCTTTGTAGTGTTCAAAAATGTTTTTCTAAGTAAATTCCTTTCCATTTGCTCGCTCACAATGTTCGTAATTAAATTTTCTCTGTTAGTAGGTAGTAAATATATACTTTATATTTCATTATTGACTGCTTCGTTGGTCGAGTGGTTGCAAGCGCAACTGCTGATTTAGCAGTACCGGATTTGATTCCTGGTTCGCCTACCATAGAATTTGTCTAACTCAGACTTTCTAGTAGAAATTTCTAGTAGTACCTTGGAGTATGGATCTGTGGCCGGCGTATGGCAATACGGTCACCTTCTACACAACAGCTGTAAAATAAACGATACATAAAAAAATAGAAAGATAGTGAGAACGTTGGGATCCCTAGTTATAATTTAAGATACAAATAGATTAATCATATTGCTATGTCATTAATACAATATATCCAAAGTGGTTCGCAGTCATTGTTGAATACCAAGGCAGATGCAGATCGCAGGCTGAAGTTTGAGTTTAATAGAGTGCTAAGAGGTTTAAGTTTTGCAGGGGACAATGACGGGCTGATGATGATAAGAATGACGATAACTATGCTTTTCCTACTCACTACTTATTCATCATTTCTATGACAACTGGAACATTTAAAACTACGCTTTGTTTTCAAATATTAGTTCTTTCGTCGCAATAACTTAGTACACACGACATGAAATAGCAAGGATGTATATACAAAATGTTTTTTGGTTTGATCGTTTCCGTTATTTAACTTTTTATGTCAATAATGGGCCCCGTGGCAAAACAACGAAAACAAAATCGCGTTGGAGCTTGTCCTAACTTGTTGAATAAGAATACAAATAACCGGATTCTAAATCAGATTGTTGCTTGTGATAAAAATGGGTCGTTTTTGACAAACGAAAACGTCCATTATACTGGTTGGATACAGGGGTTTCAGCCAAAGTATTTCCCAAACATAAACTGAGTCATAAGCTGCCTATGACCAGCATACCGGTGGACCTGATCCGACAATGTTTATTATAGTTTCTTGAGACCTTTTTCTTTGTTATCGAGGGGGATACCTTCAAATTGGTATCAATAATGGGCAACGCTCTTAAGCAACCGAGAACTGTCAGCTTCTCTAGACAACTTCATTTTCAGCACAACAAATTTAAACGACACGTTAAATACATACAACCACGTTAAATAACTTTAAAAACATTTTTTACATTTTAAGTTAATCACTCACTATAGTATAAGTTTAAAGGCGTGAATCCGGTGCTTAGTTTAGTGCAGATATCAGATGCAGACGAACGCGATAGCTCTTGCCGCTCTCCGCTGGAGAAACTTTAGTAGTTCTGTATTCTTTAGTTCACAGCTCTGGCCGTTTTCCAAAAGCTTTGTCGCCGTCATTTGCACTACCTACAACTTACTAGCAGCAATAAAACATTACTGGCGCATTCGTTTTCATTGCAGGTAACAGTTTATTTTAACAACACATTGATCTATGTATGTACATCTAAACAGTACGCATATAATATTTTGCTACCGACAGAAAATTAAGTATTTCTTTAACTATAAACAATTTAAAAGTTATCCTGTCCTTGTTTTAATTCGAAATGTCCATGAAGAATAGCGTAATGGTACCTGTTATCCTGTGCTAATGAACGTGAAGTTAAGTAAGGTTAAGGATTTTTTTTTTATTCTTTATATAATATATTTCCAGTTATTAATCAATCCCGTCTTATAATTAAACAGTACATAGCTGTTGTAAGCACATAAACATGTTAAAGTTTTTATGTGCTTTTCTTGACTTCAGAAGCCTATAATACAATTGTAAATTAGGTAACTTCTGTAATTTACATTTTATAAGCTATTTTTTGGTAAGCCATAATATGACAAAGACTGTTATTATTATTATTATTACTACTACAACTTTGTTTTTATCTTTGAACAACTAATTAATTTATTAAAATGGACTTATATTCTGGCATAAATAAAGAACATTGAATATAAAATCAAAGTAAAAAAATTTAGACGTAAGATTTTATATAATACAATACCGTGTCAGGTAAGAACACAGTAAATGTTCTTTGTTTATCAACATCAAGTAATATCTTTTGTTCTTTTTTATATAGTTTTCTTGTAACAAATAATTATGTAAATAAAATTTTTAACAATTATTATACTATCATCATGTCAGGTCCCTTACAGGAGAGGCAGATTACCGAATTCTAAAAAAGTTCTCATTGGGCATTAATATTTTAGTCTGCACGTAAATGTGTCCTTTTTGGGATATTGGGCGGTGTGTACTGCATGATGATGTACTGCACATCATATTTAATAAGTCCACTTTAGCCTATTATATATGTAATTTATAGGTATTGTACGAACCATCCTGGCATCTGTCCAATGGGAAGCTTTCGTCTACATCGTCAGCTCTGTCCTTATCGCTACAATCTGAACAGTAACCAACACCTGTTACATGTCATGTTATGTTCTCCTAGTATCTGAGGTCTATACAAGATATGGGACTATGAGCTGAAATGGCTATAAAATGTTATTTATTACAATATGTGTACTTTATTCTGAGACTAGAACCTATACCCGGCAGTGATAATTATTAACGCTTTCTGCGTTAACAATAATGAAAATAAATAGGAATAATAATAATGAATAATGCAAAAGTCTGCAGGCAGATGTTGGATGCTACAAGCCGAGGACAGGGCGCTCATTGGGGGAGGCCTGTGTCCAGCAGTGGACTGAGATAGTCTGATAATGATGATGATGCTGATGAATAATAATGACAATCTTGTGTTTTGTTCAAAAAAAAGAAATAAGATGTGTAAAAGCTTATTGACAGATGTTATCATTTGTGCATTGTGCTAGAGAAAAAAAGTTATGTTTGATTAAAAAAGTGTGAGGCATTCGAAGAGATCCTGCATGGTGCGATTCGGGAGCTCGTTTTACCGCGGACTTGTAAGATGTGGAATGAACTTCCTTCTCAAGTATTTTCAGAATACTCAAGTATTTTCGCACTCCTTTAGAATGCTGGCAGCTTATAACTCCTTCGATGCTGCGCCTGTCTATATGGGTTAATGACCATTTACCAAATCTAATTCGATAGCAATATTGTTACCAATATTGCGGAATTGTAAATAAATAAATATGTATAATACTCATATTTATTATTTAACTACTTCATAAATTTAAATACTGTGTTCGGTGAGAATAACCGATTATTCTCTGCATTTAATTATATTTGGTGTACGCAACCCAGTTAGCTAAGATTAATTGAAGTAGCACAAAGTCTAACAAGTCTTTATTAAATTGGATAGAATCCGTTGTCACCTAAATCGCCGTCTTCCAAGCTTTTAGTAATACCCTCCCATTACAAGGACCCAATTATTGAATAACCAGATTCGTTCTCGTAACATCAAATGTATGGTTAGTTGGGTTTAATGCAAGATTAATGTTTAATCTAGGTATTAATATTGAAGAGCTGTTCGAGGAAATGTGAGGCTATTCCTCCTTCTGTCAGCGTACGTATGCCTTCTTGTTAATGTGATTGTAGGTATATACATTTGCGCGTGTGGATATTTTTGATTTAGTAAGTGTGTATCAATTGTGAACTACCATTTTTTTTTGTTTCATGTACATTTTGTTTTCAATAAATAGTACAGAAGGAGGACATACTTTTCTTCATTTATTTATTTTATATAAGTTGCAAATACCTCAAATAAAATGCATATTAAAATACATACGTCATTGAAGGCTGTATATTGTGACACGTTTGTTCTTGGTTAGTGGCTGTAGTCTCAGAAAAAATTAGTATGACGTCATTGTTATATTAAAAAAAAATAATAAACCCTTCCCTTAGTACTACCTACTCATAATACGACATCAATCACGAAACGAAATAATATATTAACAAAGTTAATTAACACATTTTAGATGTGATATTCAGTTTCCAATACAAAATATAATGTATCATAGTTATTTATTGTTGCATACTACTCCGTTACAGTAAAAAACAATATCCCTACTTACTCGTATGAATACGTCACAGTGCCAGATGACAGCTACGATCATATGTCAGTTGTGAACGTCAATAGTGAAAAACGAATGCAAGGATTCATTCGATGTGACATTCAGCGAAAGTGCGCGCTTTATTGTTTTCCATTGATCGTTATTCACATTTCCAGTGCAATACCGTATCTCTATTTATCGTCAGGCAACACTAATAGCCAATGCTATTCACCGTCACCGTTATCATTAGCGTAACTATCGATTAATAGATATGGTGAAACTCATTGAGGCCGCCATTATTAGACATTGTTCCACTGTTGGACACGAGACTTAGAATCAGCTGAGCCAAAACTGTTGTCAACGACACTGGTATGGTGTGGGTTGGAGAACTTCACACGCAAGTTTCCACACGTTCTTCTTTACTGTTGTGAAGTTACTCCATTAATCGAGCTATAAAGTGTACCATAAAAATTATATCCTTGGCTTGGAACATGGCAACACCACTACATTCATGTAATTGTTCTAAATTTTATACAGGTCTGGTTCTACCTAAATATTAATAAAAAATCCGCGACAGATTTGTGCTGTGAAGTGATGTCATTGGCTTGTGGTGTATTTTCTTTGAAAAAAAGTTATTTTCTGATATTTATATATTTGAGTATAGATTTCAATATATTTAAACTACGAATGCTGTATGGAAACTCGTTTGATATTTACACAGTCATCGACATTGCGCTACTGGATGGGTGCTTTGTTTGATATAAAATATTATTCTCGAACTCGTACATTGTTCTACAACTGTAAAATTGAACTCCGATACTGTAACAAGTATTAATCTTCGATTTGAATAGAACCGATTTTTCTTACGATTCTATTTAATATCTTTTATTATTTTTTGTTAGATTGAGTTGTCTTGACTCCAACTGTTTATCTTTATAGCGTTTTCTGTACGTTAATTCATATGTCACATATTACGTTTCCACATTAATGTAACAGTACTAAAATATCGCATCATACGAACTAAATTTACGATAAATTGTAAATATTACGGTATTATTATTACTAATTCGTGTGTGCAACTGGTGTAATATTTTAAATTAATTTAGCTTTTAAAATATTTATAAATAGTTCGATATACACATAAACATTATGCCATATATCTACATATATACAAATACACAACTTTTATGACACAACAATATAATTATCAGCCCTTTCAAGTGGATACCTCTTTTCGCGTCTTTATTTCGTGACATTAACGTTTCGAGTTCTGAGAAGTCATAGCTACGAAATGATAAAGTTAATGTCACTTTGTTCCACGGTGTCACATAAATATACGACTTTGTAACATTACGTACGCCATTCAGGGTATGACGTCAGTCTGACGCTAATTACGCAATATGGGTGCACTATTTCGATTATGGCTTTGTTTTTTATTACTTTTCGGTTTTGACAAAGATCATGCGAGCATATTTGCCGTGAAGCCTCGGATCTCTTTTTCAATATAATTTCTATTTAAATGTGAACATTGGTTAAAATACTACAGATGTTATTTATAACTATTATTTTATGATATGTGTTTATTTTCGGCTCCCAAAACTCTTTGATATTCCAAAATATATCTCAAATGTTTCCTTTAAAAATAAACCGATATAATTTTTGTATAATTCACAATAAAATCGTTTATACTTAATTCGATAATTGTATAATTCCGTAATTTCCAAGAACTCAGATATTTACGCAGTCTGTGGACTGTATTGGGGTATACGAATGTCGTTACATCAGGCGGCAGATGTTCACGGTCTATCGCTATTACAATAATATGAAAAATATGGTTGACATAAGATTGCTATTAAAATTTTTTCTATCTAAGTTTCCACTACGAAGTTATTAATAGTGCTATATATAGATATATTTTAACTGCATCGTGAGTAGGTACTGAATTCATTGCATTTTCGAATTATTGCTCGTTGAAACTGAAAGATCATTGAATTTCAGAACAAATTCATGTTTAAATTGAAAGAATAATTAAATATCTCAACTGTACATCTGTATAAGGTACCCTTCAACATATTCAACATCATTTTAATGACATAAGGTCAACAACATTTTTTTTTAATAATTAATTAAAAAATTTCAATTTTAGTCTTGCTACAACTCTACTGTATCCATCGGTAGTAGTGTATCCAGACAGCTGACAAACTATACACTAAGGAAAATAATTATTTATTGTTGGGCGTTAACACTCTATGCACTTATTACTAAATGTAGAGCTTCGCTAGAGCTATCAAAATGTGATCGATCACGGTGATAGCATACGTTAAAGCAGAACTATCCAGGTAAGTACAGCTGCAAGATGGATGACGGGGTTTGCGCATATTCCATAGCTGTACGACCGACCTAGATACGTGGAATGTTTGGCGACCGTTGTCATGGTGACCGTTGAACCGGCGTTCTGTCAGCGGGGTAAAATAGATATTATGCTGTGCTGTCAGGGACCTTATTATTAAGTCAACAGCTAAGTTCGCATATATTCGAACCTGTTTTTACATGTCCTCTTTAAGTCGCACTACAAATCACACTAGAACATATGAGTTATCACGGTCTTTCACTACGTACGTGTATCGATCTCTTTCAAAAATATTTACTTTCCACTTTGCGTTATCTATTTAGTTTCAACAGCACACCCTCTAAGAGTTAAATTATTCAACCTTATTTATAAGTTTTTATTTGCTACGCATTACAATATAAAAGTATTATAATCGATAGTACACTCGGAAACTTTCAACAGGCAAATTAAAACCATAAATCTCATTATTCATTCTTCGTGTTAATATATTTTTATTTAACATTGGTGATTTTAATAGTTTCGGTGATATGATAT
>DWDT01000957.1:0-17692 GCA_018245595.1 Microceris scylla | reverse complement strand
GGGTGGGTTGGGGGTTGGGTGGTGTTGGGGGGGGGGGGGGGGGGGGGGGGGGGGGGGGGGGGGGGGGTTGGGGGGGGGGTACGGCGAGGGGATCCGACATGTGCATTAAACTTAATTGAAATTTTCGTGGCTACGTATTATTTTGCACTAATGCACCTTTCAACTTGACAAGTGCATGAACTCTCGACACACACATATCTGTTATAATAAAGAGTTCAACGCTCGGCTCAATGTCTTGATGAAGATTTATCATGATTTACATAATATGTTTGTACATATCCCTTAAACTTTGTATGCTCATGAGTGTGTCTTTAAATGTATTCCTTGGCCACCAATTTTGTTTTAGTATGTGGTTTGATCTCGAAGAACTATATTATATCTATCTTCGGTTTACTTTCGACGAAACGTGGTGAAACGTATGGGTGTACTACAATCCTCTGACTAGCCCTTCGGGGATTACAGGAGTGATGTTACGTTTACGTTTATTTTCGATGACAGTGTGTTGCTCTAGTGGAAATCAATCTGCACGGATTACTAAAAAACGTTAACATATTGTGTTGAGAAAATTCTACTGTTATGATGATGTTAAAAGATTTATGGAGGCGTGTAACGTAAAGCAAACACAGAATAAGGCTGACTCCTTATGTATTTAAAGGAGTGTATTTCCTAATTCCTTATACATTTTATGTAAAGCGTGTTTTTTTCTAATTCCTTATACATTACAAAGATACTGTTTCCCAATTCCTCATACATTCAAAGGAGCGTTTTTGCTATTGACTATAAACATTAAAATTACTACATGCGTTCTTGTACTGAATTAATCGCTCACTAACGCAAAACAATGGTCGTCGAATGGTTTTTTATAACACGTATAATTATGAGATGTATAATTGGCCGAGATGAGGATCTTACGTGTCGGAGCGCGAGCCGACAGCCGCGGCTCCCCGATCGCTCGATAGCACGGTTAAAACGACCACACATTGCAATAAAATGCAATTATAATTGCAACACGAACTTATTAACGCTAAAACTTCTAATTGCCCAATAAACATGCCCACCTTATAACTCGTAATAATAGTTTTCCAAACCCACCGTTCGTTTATTGACTATTACGCGTCTGTAATCGGAAAATTTTATTCGGCCATCGATACAATAATGGATTGAACGTTATTGTGATGTTACCTTAATTGGCGGTTCGCTCGGTGTGTGCGTAATGAACCGCAAACGTATTAATGTATACATAAATATTTTAACACATGATGCCGCCCGCGATAAAATGGCAATTCCAAGCGAAATTGCCCCGAAACAACGCCAGTGTTTATGTTGTTTGAAAAGTATTTTTCTCTATACCAAATATTACACCGATGAATAATTATGAATTTTATAATATGTATAATCACACCAGATTCTTTCGGAAAAGGCAGAAAGCACCGGTTGCCAAATATTTCCACCGATTGCCAAATACGTCATACATAAATGCCGGTTTGGGAAACCTCAAAAAAAAAACCAAAATTTAAATCGAAATGCAACTCGACAAAATTAAAAATAATAGATGCATTCCGCTTCTGTTAACAATAATCAATGAATACATGATATAATGCGTAGGTTTGAGAATAAAATTGCACAATACGAGCGTATTTCAATTCATTACGATTTGAGCGTCTGACAAAGATACTTCAAGATTTCACGATGATTAATGTTGAGGAGAGTCGCTACTGCTTACGCTGAGTGTATTCAGAGAGAATGATGCGCCCGCGCACAATGCGCGTGCGCCCACGCACCGCGCGATTCGCACCGCACCGCGCAACTGTCAGCTACTGTTTGTTTGTCTGTCTGTTAGCTACTGGCTTAATGCGTGCATTGAACATTTGTAATGTAATGCTGAGGATCAAGCTCAGTGGCGTGCTATTGGAAAGTCTTGGTCAGCAGTACACGCGAACAGTCTGGTAGCGATAATGAAACATTTATTAATAAATAACAATAATAAGGCAATTTAAAATTGTTTCTAATATTGTAATACTAATTTAAAATCGATTCCGTTTCGTCTCCAAACATCAGTTTCGTTTCATTAATGAAGTGCGATTGAGAAGAGCCATCATCAAGTGTATAGTCATTTAACAGGCATTAACGCCCGAATATAATAAAGAAAGGTAAATTATAACAAAAAACGTAAAAGGCTATTGAATATGAGAACGATGCGGCCGCGCAGCGCGATGAAAGCCTGACGGCGAGCCCGACGGAGATTGATTACGTAATCATGGACATTGGGTGATTTCGGGAATCTCATAGAACGTAATCATCATCCATCTCACGGCTCGTTGACGTTCCATTGAACAAGTATGATGTGGGTATTAACCGGATAACTAATCGAATTTAATCAATAACCGATCAAGATGTTGTTTTACGTCTTCCTGCATCTCATTTAAACCGAAAGCAACTAATGACGTCGTATAGACTCATGATCGTAAACGTCTTTTGGTATTTTCACTTCATTATTACCTAAATTATAGTATGTTGCCAATGACTTAAACTATGTCATTTTCATTCAAAACTATAATTAACATGTAAATGCCGAGATACAAAAAGTATGACAAAAATCTATACATTTTATTTGGTGTACCATAACTGTGTGTTTAATGAGAAGCGATCTGAACTAAAGCATAATTTAATATGGTCATCCACGCGGTGTTGCAACGGTGGTGGCACAAAGGCCTCTATCTGCTGTCGACGCACAATTAGTAGCGATTGTGCGACTGGCATTGTGCGGCGCTCGTGGATTGTGATATGCGTCCGTGGATTGTGCGGCGCGGTCGTGGATTGCGCCGCGCGGACTTGGATTGCGATTGTGGATTATGCGCGGGCGCAGCTCTCCGTTGATTTCACTCCTACGCCCATTGTGAACACCTTACTCGCGCATTACCAATGAGATATTATCTCGCCTATTATTAGCCGAACATTCGATATTTAAACAGATAATCATTTAATTTTCCCCGCGTTGCGTTGTATACGAAATCGATTATTATGATTGATTACACAGAATTAACTAATATCGATGTAACACCAGTAGTTAAACATGATGAATAAGTTCTTAATTATGACAGCTTGAGAATAGACAAAATAAACACCATTTATTTCATGATGATTATTTAAAGTTCTAAAGAATTTAAAAATATATATATATATATTTTAATTTACAATATACTTCAGAAACCTTTATTACTTCTTACTGGTGATTATGATTCGCGAATGAGTTTTCTGCGTGCAATGGAATATAATTTTAATAGCGTCCTTGACATTATGGGTGATATCTACGAATTAACCATGACTAATAAGTCATTGTTTGGTTAGATAAAACAATAGATGAGCCGTATAACGGTGAGCAGGCCACCGGCGGCGCGGGTCACAGAAGTCACCTCAGACAGCGAGGTATGAGTGCGCGTGCCCGTGTACAATACGCGCGTAATGAAGTGGGCCGCGAGGGGGCGGTATTGTGCCCAAACGAGCCATTGTGCCCGCGACCCCCGACCCCCGGACACTCGTTACCGCTGCCCCCGGCCAGGTTCTCTCGGAACCTTGTTAGCTCCTTGCATACCAGCACCGTTACTTCTCGAAGTTAGACTGACACTGCTCGTCAATATACATATCTGATACAGGAAGTGCTCTTCATTGGCAGGTATACCTACAATTTTTTTTAATAGTCACTACACCTTGCGTAGTTTAATGTAGGCAACTACCTACATTTAAGAATGACTATTCTTAAATAGCCGATGCGGTATCACGTAGAAGCAAACTAATTACTTCAAACGAGAATGACTAACCACCTCGTAAAATTACGGAAGCAGTTGCAACGTACAGCTTAAAAAATGTTGCCGTGAAAAAATCTGTATCGCTCTCTCGCTTTAACTATATCGAAAAGTAAAGGATGGAAACTGAATTTGATTTTGTCATATGGTGTCATTTTTTTCGTGGAGAGCGTTAAATTTTCACAGCTACCCCTCGGCGGGAATAAATTATTTTTATGTCAATTCCGGGTGGCCGAGTCGAGTCGGTCTTTTTGTAACGAAAATGTAATCGTTTCTCTACGTCGAGGAAGTAAGGGTTGGTTAAAACGTGTTAAGACTCACCCACCAAGCAGATGTGAGCGATTCAATTTTATTTCATATTAAAATGGCAACACGATTAAATTTTTTGCCACATATCTTATTCCAAATTGCTACAAAAGTTGTAAATTCTTCATAACCTTTGCTTTTTATCTATTCATTTATCGTTAAAGTGAAATTTCTTTTTATAGCTTTCATGATGTCTCGCAATTTAAAACCACCTACGTACTAACTTTACGGTTGATCTGTACGATAAATAAAAAAAAACCTACATTAAATGTGTCACAAAATAAGACTGTCAATCTACATACACTACGGTTGTTTTGTGGTGACACACAGTAAAGAAACTAAATAAAACTTTAAGAAAAAACCTAAAATCTCGCCTGTAATCCCCGAAGAGGTAGGTAGAGGAGTGTAGTGTACTCCCAAGTTTTACCACCTATGTTTAAGTGTCATAGAATAGGTGGTGAGCTTATTGCCGTACCAGGCATAAATCGAGACTCCGAGTTAGGTGCTACTAGAAATTCTAAATTAAAAAAATCCAATAGCACCTGACCCGGGATTTAAAAACAGAACTTCCCGATCGGCAGTCGCGCTTGCAGCCGCTCGACCAACGACGCAGTCACTAAAAGGTTAAAGGACACAAATAAAATATCTCACAAATATCGCTGTCAACATACCCTATGGTTTGATGCGTAATAAAAAAGCGGGAGCAAATGGGGCAGAAGTTGAGCGCGTAAGTTTTGTACAAATGACGTCTAATGCGCCCAAATTATATTCATTATCGCGGCCACCGCGCGATGAAGTCATTATTTTCCATTTCCGCGGTGGCGTCAAGTCGATAACTCGAAAATGACCGCGGGCATCAACAAGCCCGCGATCCGAAGTCATTACTAAGTCATGATGTTGTCGACTCCTTCAGCGACGTCCACTCAAGGTTCGGCTGGGTCAATTAGCTTGGCTGTTAAATAAAGTATGATGTTCCCTTAGCTTTTCCGAACGTTGTCGAATGTTTAATACATCAGTGTATCATTTAAATTTCACTTCATAAATCTCATGTCATGATATCAAGAGGAGGTTAGGGTGCTCATGTTAGTGAACGGGAATTAAAGAATTTAGTTACCGAAGCATTGTGCAGGTGGTAAAAAATTCATAATAATTCCCATATTTAATTAAACTGCGGTTAAAATTACTTGCATTGAAAATATGTATTGGGAAGTATTAATTATTCAAGAAATGAGTATGGTATTTAATAAATATTTTAAATATCCTATTTGATATGGGCAGTCAAAAAATGTTTTTAAGGGGTGTGAAGTCTGCGAAGCCGCGCTTGGCCAGCATTGCAGACTATGGCCTTAACGCTCTCACTCTGAGACGAGACCCATGTCCAACAGTGGTACGATAAAACATGAGTTATCTGAATTTTTAACTATTATTATATAGGTACATATATATAAACGTAATAAATCTTAAGGAACTTTTTATACTTTGTTAATTAAAACGAACGTACATACATATGTACATATACGTATGTATTTGTTATTGTTTTTCCTTTTTGTATTTTCCACGCGAGCTATAACTATAAATAGTATTATACTTTATTGTGTTACAACTATCACGGAGTTTGGTACATGAAGATTAACTATTTATAATATTGTTCTTTTAAATACTTTGTATTTCAGTATATACCTACTAGCCCGTTTCTCAGGTTATCAATCCAGCTTTTATTTTTTTCAGTACGAGCTAGGTAATACGCATTTTTATTCAACTATTTTCAAGCTGTTAAAGAACAATTATATGAACTTAGAATCACTTAGAACAGACATTAGCAGTTTTATGGATATGTAATGGGATTTAAAGGTGTCTTTAATGTGTCATTAAGTTTAATTGAATTAAAAATAGAAAAGTATTTTATTGCTTTGTAATGTAACGAAGCTGTGCAAAGTATTGTACAGATTTCATACATACATACGTATATATATGTATCTCTTTACGCCGAGTTCCTTACGGGGTAGGCAGAGAGCACGAAGTGCCAAATATTCCTATCCTTGCATACCGACCGTGCTCCTTCTACATTCATCAATGTACAGATTTAATTTGTAATTAAGCTTAATAAATGTGTATAAACATCTTGTATGATTATTTATTAAATTTAATCAACATATTGAACGTTTACGTCATAGTTTTAAAGCTTCCGTAAAAAAGTCTAACTTCTTTAACAAAAATTTCGAATTGGAATTTCTAGTAGTAGCTCACAGTTCTTTCCGATGATGGGCACATGGTAGACACTATCAATACTGATTCGACATTGTAGTACACTGTACTCCTCTATCTACCCCTTTGCGGAAACACAAGCGTGATGTAATTTTGTTGTATAACAAAGTAATTTTTGATTTAACGGTCGTAGCTAATAAAGGTAACGCAACACTGCATCGGTGGTAATTGTATCGCTGACGTCACGCGAGCCGCTCGTCAGCCCACCTCGTGTCCATTGTTGGTTACAGCTCACTCGGGGGCTGACAGTTTATATGGCATACCCACCAGCCGGAGCGACAAATTGATGTTTTCGTCAGTAATACCCTGTACAGTTCACTTGTAGTTAGTTAAGAGAAGTATACTCTCTTCGTGTACGAAAATTGATGAATGTAGGGCAAGCATGTCAAGTCTGTGGATTGAGATATTTGGTACTAGATGCTCTCTGTCTGTTCCGTAAGGGTCCTGGCGCGGTACTCTAATAATAACAATAGCATTTAGCGATTGAAATAAAAAACGTGTATGCTTAAAATATATTAGTTGAGAAGTTCTTGCTTGTTTCCATGCATTTAAATAGAGAACGTATTCATTCAAATACATTCGCAAGAAATAGTAAGTTTTGGAGATTGGTATAACGCGGACTACACAGTAGTCCTTCAGTTAGATATCCACATACACGTCGGGTATTGTGGTGGAGCGTACACGATACGAATAAACATATGACGTGAAAGTTCACGTAGGCTGCCCCTGTTTTCCCGAGCGACGTGAAAGTATCCTGGCGAGGCACGCGAGCGAGCGGGACGGACGACCACGGTCCGCGGCGGTTTCGTACATCGCCACCCGTCCGCGCCCGTAAGCTCGTAATTTGCCTTTCTATTAGAGCGAGGGCGTGAAAAAAGGAAAGCGTTTACGGCGTGTTTAATGGGAGTGAGCGGGAAGAAATATGGACGCCCGTCGGGAGCAGGGAAAATTTTGGTTTTCGGAGAGTTTTTGCGGAGATGTGCATCGGATCGCGCGGTGGGAGGAGGACGGCGATATTCGCGGGGTCGCTCCCCCCGAATAATTAGCGGAAGTCGTGGCTTAGTTTTCCCCCGAAGAGGAGGGTTGCGGGAAGGGAGTTCCTCTATTTGTCGTTTAAGAGTTAATCGGTCGAGCGATTCGTCACCCTCGGGAGAGCACGCCGCCGGCGATATTACGTCTTTATTATGAGCCTCCGCTAACCCATAGTCTGCCCCGAGCGATTAACGGAATCGTGATTATTGATAACTTTGTTTGTGGACTCCATTACGCAGGGGCGGCTTCTCTTCACTAAATAATAAAGATCTCTAGCATTTATCGCATCACTTGCGACGAATTAATTAATTGTATCCGTACATATGTCACAAATACTTAATGTTACTAGGACAAGTCCTTAATCTATCCTCGCGTGTTTGGGCTCACGATATTAATAACTTTACCGGCTAGTCATGTACAAATGCAATCGTTCGGCTCCACATGTGTAACTGAGCCGTGTTTATTTTGATAGGGTTCCGGCTGTATCGGCGCGCAATGTGTCATTAGCTGCCCAAGTGACAAATGCCGCAGTAACACGGCTCGAGTGTCAATTAGATGTAATAGCAGCACTCCTCGCGACATGTGCTCAGCGCGCGTCTATTGTGTTTATTATCCTTTTCAATATATCGAATTATAGTTTCATTACACACAATAAAGATTGAAGCCCAATTAACGATTTAACATCACGCTTTATTTCTTCCAACGGGTAGGTAGAGGAGTGCAGTAATCCCGCGTTGCAAATATTATTCTATATGTCCCATGGAATAAGTGGTGAGGCTGTTGATATACACAAAATAAATATTGAAAGTTTTTAAAATTAAACCGTGATGTAGGAAACATTATGAGAATACCAGCACGTCTAAGAGTTCTCCAAACAGGTTTCTAAGGCGTGTGGTCTAAAGTGTGGCAGATGCATATGTTGGTAGGTATGTGTCTACAAAATATTTTCTAAAATATTTTAGCTACTGAAAATAATACGTACCTTAAGAATAATGTCCGATAAAGCCTCCATTAATTAACAATTCTAACAGCCGAAGGCCGGTCATATTGTGCGTTTTCTGTAAATATAGTTATTTTTTTTATAGGCTTACTTTCCGATTCGTTCATTTTGAACATATTACCGGTTTTTTTTTGTACGCACTATACTTATCATCATTTTAGGTCTTGCGAAAGTTTCCATCTGTGTAAGCTATTTTATTTTTATTTTGTGGCAAATAAATTAATGAGAAATGACAAAATGATTCGAACGATACCTACCATTAATATCGATGTCTCGTTGTTTGTATCGATTCTAAACATCATTTTAACAAGTTTATCAAACTGTGCTGTTGGTGTGCTATATTATGCCAACAGTATTTTTTTAATCTGACGCTAGGTCTTTTATAGAGTAGGCAGAGAACACCGAGTGTCAACTATCTGTAACCTTTCATACCTGATGTGTTTCTTCAAGAAGTACCTACACATTACTCGTATGCAGCATATACGTATATATATACATATGTGTGCATATATGTACCTATATACAATGCGAGGTCGGTCGGTCGCCAATCAGCGGCAAATGAGCGATGGCAGTAATTAAAACGGATCGCCTTACAGAATCAATAAAGTGGTGCGATAAGGCCATTAATTGCACGTTGCACATGCGCCCGCTCCCAGAGGTGCGCCGCGCCGGATTGATTCACGTACCATTTCCACCTACCTATGAAATTGAACTCGATTGATTGCTTTTAACACTTCATATTTACAGGGTTAAATTTCAATAATGATTATTATTTTATCATCACGCCAGGTCCTTTACAGGTTGGGCGAAGTGCACCGAGGGTCAATTGTCTCTATCCTTACAGAACAGATGATCCTATATTCATTAGTATCTCTAAACGTGTCTCTAAACCAGTACGTCTCTATTTTGCTTATCCCAATAATCGAGTCGAAATTTTAAAAAATAAAGAAGCATTGAAATTTGGAAAAATAATGCGTTCTGTTATTTGCTTAGTACCTATTGAATACGTGTGAGGTTAATGGTACTTAAGCATGTACCTTTAAATTTAAAGCAAAAACTTGTCAGTATTGTAGTTCCTTTACAAAAGCAATGAAAGCCATTAGTTACCTAACAAAACATATGTTGTGATTGAAAAATAGCTTTTGGTGGAAATTATCTTTATTTGTTGGCACACACAAGTGTGTATGGTGAACAGGGTTGCCAGTTTCTCATAAATTAATGTGTAAAAATTATAAAACGTTTTGTAAAACGGTACAACCTGTTTATACCCATTTAAAGTTAAAGTTATAACTTACGTATGTACCTACATCCTTTAAGTAAAACGTATTGGTTGTTGGTTTTTAAAATATAATATTTTTACAATACAAATATCCTTATGTGTCACAATGTGACATCTTCCGTAAAGTAACATGCCGACAGGTTCATTCAGCGAATTTTACGCTTTATTAATATTTATTTTTAAAAGACAATATTAAATTAGTAATGTATCCGTTGTAATATACTAATATTCAGTTGTAATATTGTAATATTCACGTCTAATATTGTAATATTGACCTATAATATTCACCTGTTTCGCACTGTAGCGGGCCGGCGCGCGGGTGGCATCGGCCACAATGGATGTTTGGGTTGGCATTCGTCACGGGGCGCCGACCGGCAGCGGATGATTGATGACCGCTCTCCGAAGTAAATACCTCACTTCACTCCACTTGGAAATGTTCTCATTACGCGATACGAAATATTCTTATTTAAGGCTAGAAAAGATGACGCTTTTAATATTGACTGTTATCTCTAAACTGAATTCTTATACCTTCCTGTTCGCTTTGCTATTCTATATAATCGTTTGTAAAGAAAATACACGGCTGTAATATTTAATATGAAATTAGAAACTGTTCGTACCTACATTTACTAATAGCATGGCAATGTGAAAGTTGATAACCCTACTGAACATTGTATTGATTTATTCGCTTGTTTGAAGGAAATATAATATTGTCGTGATCAAAACCTATAATTCTGAGAAAAGGCTTCCAAAGGAGGTGTGAGGAGATACAGTGAATATAATCCTTACTGAAGCGGACACTGTGAGGGGCTCGGTTCGCCCGCCGAGTAAGTTATGGATCTTCATAGGGTACTTCGTGGCGTAACATAATATGCGGTTCGATGGTGGAAGCGATAACGCATCGAAATATTCATAATCTTCGGAGAGCTCCGTAAATAAAAAATATTTCATACTGGGACAGGTGGGGCGTCCGGTTACGCATGGCGTCGGAACCGCTGCCGGGCTCATTAGCCTGTGGCCGAATTAGATCGTCGCTCCTTCGCCCGCCGCTCGCACAGGTGCAGCCTGTCTCGTCAAGCTCTCCATCTAACAGCGATATCGTGACGTTATCGCACGTGTAATCCCGCCGTTAAGTAGCTAATAAGTAGTTAGAAAAAAGAAACAAACAGTTCAGTAATTACAAATAGAAGATTATCGGGGTTCGGTTTTCGAAAGCGTTAATACCAGATCGCTACCAATATACATATCTTACTATTTAATTTTAATGCGTAGCTCACCAACGTGAGTATTTATAGCTGGTCGTACCAATTTTATGGCTATAAAGCACAATTAGTGTGCGCCTAATTAAGTCTATGACGGGCTGATAAGATTTTATATACGTGTCGCGTGTCCCCAGACAGTTTGGTGTGAGTCCCTGGGCCTGTCCGTAGTTGTTACACGGGCTGTAAACTGTCACGTTGTATAGATAAGCGCGCTTCCCTTGTTCTTCCATAATCTAACATTGTCATTAACAACTATCATACCTTCCAAGAAGTCGTATCATCATCATCAACATCATCAGCCTATTTTAGTCCACTGCTGGACATAGGCCTCCCCAAATGGGGGTTATAGAAGCCGTATATTGTACGTTATTGTGTATGTATTTTGTATTTTTTGTAACTAATAATGTTGCTAAATACTCTATCCTTACTCCATTCATTTCACTCCTGCTCTGCTTCTGCTACATTCATTATTCTCCTGCTAATGTTTTAGCTGTACACGTTGATCACCTTATGGGTAACTCCTTTTTCAGTCAAAGGTCCTCTGACAGAGATATCTTTGGAAATAATCGATCGCTTTCCGTTTATTAACTTATTTCGTATTTGTCTGTGTATATATATAAATAAATAAGCTACAGGTGATTGTCTTCGAAGAAACACTAGCGTACGTATTTCATACGGGTGTAACATACACACGCAAAACGACCCTTTTAAACAACCAAAGTGTAACATTACATGGGGATGTTAAATATAGACGGATATATGTATGTATGTATGTACGTGGAAGTTCACGGCCCTTAGGCAGTTGTTTGCGTATACATTAGTAACGTTCAACTCAGAGTTATAATTTCGACTGACGCCTCATTAAACCTGCTTTAAGTTCCGCAGTTATTATTACATGACTATAAATTAACGTGGAAACGTCGAAAGATAAAGTAACCGGTGAAGTGCACACATTTCGTTTGCTTTAATATCATTTATGCGAAATTAAGGGCGTATTAAAGCCGTGTAATAACAATTTAGAATACCCGACGAATCTATCCCATTAAAATAATTTTATGGGGCACAGATAGAGATATTTTCGATACATTGGATTACGAGCGGTCAACTGACTTGTCACCAAAGCTGCTATTGGATACAAGCGCTTTATCGGTGACAGATCGGTATCCTCTGAAATCATCTGGAATTCAAATTGGTCGTCACTTACAATTTATATTGTTGTACGATTGGTGTACGGGAATATAGACCTTATGAGTGTGACATAAGAGTGTTTAAGGAAGGCCAATGGGTTGCGGTGAGCGACATGGCTCGGCGCGTCGGACCTCGTCACTTTGTTCGTTTTGTCCTTGTTGCCTAATCCCGTTCTTAGCTAACCGTTTTGACAAGATTTCAGATGTAGCGATAAGGGAATGCACCGTTTTTTTCTCTCGCTGTACGATTTGAAGTTTTAATCGATGATTTATTTCTGATAGTCAACTCGAAATTAAGGCTCTATTGTTGTTTTAGTTTTGATTTTTATTGCCTATATAACAATAAATATATCTATTCGTCTTACATTATACTCTTTTGCCAGTATTTGGCAACATTGTCATTAGATTTAATTGAACGTGCTACTACTGTATTAAATGTAAGAAGACCTTTGCAAGTATATGTGTACTTAACAAAAAAAACCTTGATTTTTTTAAAAGAAACACAAGATGGTCATGGATATTAGTGACGGAGATTAATATTAGGAAACGTCAGGTCATGGGTGTCGGATTAACATTTTTCTTATACGGCACCGTCCGGATCTTGGAGGCGAGTGGCTTCCTAGTACGTGAGGCGAGATAATATCTGATTCTCTGCGTTTGGGGCAAAGGAACCGACCAGTACACAATACACCCGTTTAACACGCTCGTCTAGCTCGGACGATCTCTTGACAGCTGAAATGTCTCAAATAAACCGATGTGCTGAGCATCGTGTGAAGGCACTTCTATTGGTCATGAGGAATTCGTAAAATATTTCATAAGGTACGACCTTTGATTGTGTTTCTTGGTGTGAGTTATTTCAGAGAGATGCGGGAGAGCCCTAATGTTTCCTTTTGAAAATTTCGTACCAGGTTAGGTATTAACTTTCTGATTTTGTGTCTTTTACAATTTCTTTTTATTACGTTAATATATGACTTAGATTAATATCCAATGCGTGCTGGAAGCATATGATTAAACATAGATGACAATAGTTTTAGTAGGGTATATAGTTCGCCCACAAGTATTTTAATGGTTTTACATTGCAATTCAAAATAAGGTACAATGTACAGATCCAAACTAAATAAGGGGTTCTTACTTCTTATAATTAATTTCCTTAAGTTTTTTGTTTCTGGTTGAAATGTAGGTAGCCATAGTAGGTAGGTACGGCAGGGCAATGCGAGTGAATCAACAATGAGAGGTAGCTTGCGGCGCGGGCTGCGGCGGGCGCGAGGCGTGTCGGCGCTCCATCGATCGCAGCCTCCGACGCTCCTCGACGACGTCTGCTCACCCCTCCCCTGCCTCCGCACCTCGCCCCGCGCACGTTAGCGCCCCGACCGACTGCATTTACCACCACCCACCCTTACATACTTGCACCACCTGTCCAGCGCTCCTCCGTCTGCTGATGCTTCAACGTGAATAATATCCCCCGGCATATTTCGCGAGCTGTGCATCCATTGCCTCGTTATTATTTCACGAGCGAATATAAAACTGAAATTTGCTAACGTTTCCACCTCTTCGGAGCAAAGGTGTTGATTCCGAGTCGGTAGCGATTCGACGCGTAATTCGATGCAATTAAAACTGTTTACATCAGATCGCGAGCGACCTGTAAAATGTTATTTGTGCTCATTAAAACCGAATTACGTTATAAATTTAACGTGCGTACGATGTAGCCGCGGTAATGTGCTCGGGGTAAAATCAAAACATCAAAACATTGTGTTGCGTTTATACAGGAATGTGATATGAAACACCTAATTATGCGTTTCCTTAATCATAAAAATATATGTATATATGTTCGTTTACGTGGGGTTATAACGTTGTATTAAACGACAAGATAATTGAGCGATGAGGTATCCTTCAAACGATGCAATGAAAGTCCGCAAACTGGTTCATACGATCATAAAGACCAATTTGATAAAAATATAATTGGAAATGAAAAATGACAGCCTGCCAGCTTCGTGCCTTTAATCATATATACCACACCTGTTTTGCGACCTTTTAAAGTGTTTTACGATCTTTATTATTTAATCACCATTCCATTTCCGAGACAATTAATTATTTTTTAAACAATGCCTTCATTTATAGCACCACTAAGTCCATACATTTAAAAATACGGTTTATAACAACGACTCATCGTGCTTAGATCAGTTCTCTTTAAGCTTATTCCTCTGCCAGCCCGGTAAGGGCTTGCCGTGTCGATGTGATACAATGCTGTTTAACCAATGATAAATAGTCAACGTACACCACATATGTAGGTACGCACAATTGTCGGACACTTGAATAGACATGACAGGAAATTTTGTAAATTGTCTATCTGTTGTAGCAACAGCATAGTACGTGGCGGTCTAAATTAAATTTGTCGGGTGTCGGATCGGCGCCGGTGGTGGTGATCGATCATCGGTAATGACGCGACCACACTAACGACCTGCCCTCTGTCCGGCGCACAGTGTTACCACCTATGTGGTGTTAGCACGGGATAATGCAAGTTATAAAGATTTATTGCGATATAAATGAGCTGGTACTCGTCTATTCTTCGTTCTTTTGAGTTTTCAACATCGACGCTTTTGAAATTTATCCAATAACCATAATATAACGTCTAATTTACGTATATTAAATGTGTTGTGATTAATATTAGTCAAATGTACGTTTTAATTATTGCGTTATTACTTAATTAAAGTAAATTTTTATATCTAGGCATTTGTTGCAAAAAATAATAGCATAAAAGAAAAGAAAAAACGTAAAATCGTATGCGTATTTTTATGTACATTTCAATTAGGCATCAAATTTTATCTATATTATAAAAAAGTTGACTATTAAAGTTATATAAAAATTACGAGTAATTTTTTGTATTATAGGAAAGTTGACTATTTAAGTTATGAAAGTTGATTCTAATAATTATTTGTATGTAAAAACTGACAACACGAGTGGGTACAACTTTCGTGGTTATAGTGGTAAGTCTCAACATCAACCACGATTCATCACAGCACTGGCAACCGTTCCCGTCACGCTGTCATCTCCACAATGATTGACGTGAACCGACCACAAATGTAACTTGCTCACTAAATTAACCATATCACTCAAATATATTTCTTCTACCATAACTTTGGACGGGTAACTGGATTCTGTATTGTGTAGGTACCTATGTATATCCGTCAACGAAAGTCTAATCTGCATTATAAATTTATAATTTTAATATAATTTTTTTTGTATACGAGTTTTTGGGGTTTTTTTTTTATAAAAACGTTTAAACTTACCGTTTTTAAAATCTATGTAGGCAACCGAGTTTTAAATATTATCTTCGCGAAAGACATATTTTTGAAGATAGTCGCGAACGATATGCCAAGATGAATTTATTTTTATATGTTCCATACCGTATGTGGACGTTTGATTAATTTGAGGCATAATAAACATTCGTTATGTAAATACACTCGCTAAGTTATAAGACGAGTCGTAACTCGGCGCGTCCTTTGCAATTATCCTTTGAAAAATATCCTTGTTAAAGCTAATTAAAAGTTAGATACATTTTAATAGGTACGCTAACGAAGCGACGACATTAAGGCTGTGTATGTGGGCTCAATTTTTCACCAGTTTCAATTAGCGTGCGTCCAAACCGGCGCGGTACGTATAAAACGCTGTTAAGACAAATTCCCCGCTTTGCCCGCATCTTTAATTGCATCAGCAGCTGATTCCGCTAAGTGCTGATATCAATCTTCACTCGTGTTCACATAATCACAGGTAAGACATTGTGCTCAGTGCGAAACAGAACCTTTTTATGAACGTAATTGCAAGACAAAAATATTGTTGAAGTTATGACACTGTATTGTTCAAATGAACTAAAAACGTTAATAAATTAAATTTTTGCTGGTCACACACTGTATTCGAATGTTTTAAGTTTACTAGCAGCATTGAATAGTAAAAAATAAAAGATTATGTTGTCTTTATACAATATAAACTAACATAAAAAATGATTGTTAATGCAAGTGCATAACTTTATTAATACCTTACCACGTAAAAAAATATGCTCATATTATAGACACAACAAGACCATAGTAGACAAATAAAATACTAATATTCCTTTAAACTTTATACTAAATTAACACTAACTTCTAATCTAACTGATACTAACAGTCATGTTTTGAGGTTAGACGCAGATGTCTGGGCAGCGGCTCATCATGACCGCAGCCTTACTGCTCACTGTTCATTTGAAAAGAAAAATGTTTTATTATAAACTGCGCCTTATAATTTCATCGACGACGGCACATCAACGACACCTGCGTCACGCTTATTGACGTTTATGGAAGCTTCGAGGTTGATTAACTTCGAATTAATAGAGAAATTCTGGCCATCGATCGGTCGAACGCGTAAGTGATCCGTTGCTCTATCTACATATGTGTATATAGGTACTCGTAGGCCTCGTTCTATCTCTATAGTCACTAATAAAATTAATGAGTTTATTTATATTATGAGATTGATTCATAATATTTCTATCGCTTCGTTGTTACAGTAGTTTCTGATTGTAATAAATGTTAATATAACTTTTGAAATATAACGAGTTGTACCGTAAATTAGAATTACATGTTGTTTTGTTAATAAATCAAGAAGGAAGGCTCATATGTATGTATACATACAATAGCTTTTTAATTGAATTTTTTCTTACAATGTTTACGAATTAATATAATTATTGTAAAAAGATAATTATACATGGGATTTTATTAAAATCTGGAAGCTATTAACCTAGGAATCAGATTGCAATATTCCCATTCTCCAAATTCTCACTTTTGCCCTTGGAAAACTTTTTAAAGCCTATTGTAGTTCTATCTAAGTATAGGTATTTCTAAGACGTGTAGCTACTAGTTACTTGGTCGATTCCGACAAGTACCTCTTTATTTAGGTATATATTAGTGTCTAGGGTCAGCCCGTCTGTGCTCTCTGAAATACGGTAAGAGTTCGCAAATTGGTCACTAAAATCATATGAATATCTGCTAAAACATGAAGGCTTAACGCTACTTTCATCTACATTTTTAGCACGAAATACATATAAGGAGAGGCATGTAGAAGAAGCACGCCTGGTCTAAAAAGATAGTGATCTTATGCGGAGCCGGGTGTGACGATAATAATAATAATAATAATTACTATTATTATCGTATTTGTTTCTGCTTTTCCAAACCTACATATAGCGGAGATGAGCCATATCATTGATGGATATTATACAGTGATAATTCAATTCAATCCAGGAAGAGTTAAAACATATAAATTTCCACTGACTTAATTCATACACAAACAGTTGCATACATATATGCATTCGTTCATATAAGTACATGCATTGGTATAATCCATAAGCCAATTAGCAAGCGCGAGCGAGGCAGAAGTTCCAAAAGCAATTATACGCGAGCTGCAGCGAAGTACGCTCATATATGATGATTAAAGTAGGTACATATTTAATACAAGCAATGATAGCCTAGTGGTTAAGAATTCAGCCCCTCACTCCGGGGGTGCCGGGTTCAAACCCACGGCGCGCACCTCTTTAC
>DWDT01000956.1:0-17693 GCA_018245595.1 Microceris scylla | reverse complement strand
TATATACATACATATATTTGTATAAATAAATCAGAATGGTAGAGGGCTACCATTTACAAATTTCTTACACAATACGATCTTTCAGGTCACATGGACAGCCGTAGTAGCATAAGATATGTGCTTTTGGCAACATCACTGATATCCCTAGCATTCACATTAACTCAAGGAACCTTGGAGATTGTAATGCCGGACGACATGTTCCATATTGACTCCAGAGAATATGACCTGTTTGGACATGGTGGCATGCTCTTCTGGTTTACATCTTCACTAGTTTTTGCGTTAATATACTTCATAATACTGCTCCTGCCGTGGATACCGCTCAGGGAATATTTGGCTTTACCAAGTAAGTGAATTTACTACGAAATGGTTAGTGTGTGTTTATACACATTATTATATTTGTATGTACTAGATTAACTTAGTATCTGCCGCAACCTCATTGTAATCGGCGGGAGCTCATGTAGAAGGATCTCATATACGCTCATAATAAGTCAGGCGCTCCCAAAAAAAAAATACGTAACTTAAGCCACTACATGTATAATGATAAGTGCATTCAGTATTGACTCCAAAAACCCTTAAATAAGTGCTAATCTCTTAATCCTATTAAAAGAAGGAGACAGTAGGGGACAATTCTTAAGGTTTATTCCAATTAGGGCTTCTGTGCATTATAGGGCTTGCTAAGTTTTTGGCACTAGTAGACATGTAAATGACTTTCAAATAAGTTTAGATGATAGAAAATCCTATAATGTTATCATAGTAATTAGCAACAATATCTTGTACACATAATGTCTTATAATTGTTGCCATGTATGCTTTTATTAACGCTGAATATCGGAAGGCCTTTGTCCAGCAGTGGACATCTAGAGGCTGATGATGATGATGCTTATATTATAGTTTAATGTTTATCAAATAAAATGTAAATATACATGATACTCTGCCCTTGTGTGACCATAACTACTGCTGTTTATGATATTGATAACACTGGCTACCAGTTGGTTTGATAAAAACATACTAAATATACTACACCACCATTTTTATTACTTTTTATTCAGTAATGACGAATACTGTGATATTTGATGATATTCAATATGTACAATAGAACATTGTGACAATGCAACATTGATAAAATGGTTTTATGTTAGGTTTTCAATTTTTTATGTTAATCTAATTTTCTGTTTGAAATTTTCAACCTTAATATGTAGAGAATTGAGATGAAATTGAACATGAATTGTTCCTGTTGTATTGTTAACTAAAAATATGATTTTTAGTGGTTGAAAATGTAGCATGTTTCAGATTTCTTTGGCAATGAGTTTAAACTTATTGTTACACTGAATGATTTAGTATAATTATCTATTTTAGAACTATTAGTCATCTGAAGCTGTTTTCTTTGAACAGGTCCACGTCATCATCATCATCATCATCATCATCAGCCTATTCCTGTCCACTGCTGGACATAGACCTTTCCAATGGCACGCCACTGAGCTCGATCTTCAGCTCTTCGCATCCAACCACTGCCAGCCACTTTGCGTATATTGTTACTCCACCTAACTGGAGGGCGTCCCACACTACGTTTGCCAAGTCGCGGTCTCCACTCCAGAACACGTGTCCTCCTGCGGCTATCGGTTCTACGACAGATGTGACCAGCCCACTGCCACTTCAGCTTGCTAATCCTTTGGGTTATGTCGATCACTTTAGTTCTCTGTCGGACCGCCTCATTTTTGATGCGATCCTTCAGAGAGACGCCGAGCATAGCCCTTTCCATAGCTCGCTGAGCGACCTTAAATTGATGGACCACTCGCACCGTCAGTGTCCATGTCTCAGCTCCGTAGGTCATGACAGGTAGGACACACTCATTAAAGACTTTTTTTTGTCTCTAGGCATTGTGATATGGGTGACGAGAAGCCTAAAACGGGTCCACACAGAACTAAAATCATTAAATTAGGATAAATAATTTCCTACATTTAAGTATCGATAATTTTGTATTAAAAATTAAAATAGACCTTACATATTTAAATGTAAATGCAGAAATGATATCAAAGGAATATTAATAAATAAAGCATAACATCGCCTGAGCGTTACTTCCGTTCGAAAAAAGTTCCTAGTTACTCTCGTTTCGCGCCTAGAATGGTTTCGCTTGAAAAAACGTTATGTGAATCACATTATCTGTGGTATAATAATTCCAACGAAATCTATCACATTTTGTATCAATATATTGTTTACATATCATGTCAATGTAAGGTGTAAGAAGAGTTATTTAGAATCCTTAGTGTTGTTAGAATACAAATACTTTAACCAAGTAAGGTCATTTGGTAAAAGTGATTGTCATTGAAGAATGATCTACAAAAAAGGGTTTGATTTCAGGTCATGCTGTGTTGATGTGATCTGTATACTTCCTTTCGGCTTTTCATATTTGCAATTTTGATTTTTGTTTATAACTCTGTTTTTTGTAATTTATTTGCGAAATATCACCTAAAGTAATAATCAGTTAATTATTATTATCTACAGTATTGTTCCATTCATAAGCCCATGTTCACTTGTATGTATTTTCTGCATAGTCTCAAATGTAATAGTGTCATAGTTTACGATGTAAACAAATTAATATCATTTAACACTTAAAACTCATGTTATAATTAAATGAACATAACACTTTATAACGACACAATTACAATTTGTAACTTATCAATTAATGGACAACTTTATTGTTAGAACAGTTAGATTATAAAGTTTTGAAAATACTACAATCAATTATTATACACATACATGATTCCGTAATGGCTTCTGATAAGCTTAGTTGTTTGCTTCCTTAATAATTTATAACAGAGTATAATAAATGTGGTATTTTATAGCACTGTATTGTGATAACACATATAGATTGTCGAGTTATTATTTTTTATACAAAAATAGAATTTGTAACAGACAGATAACCAGCTTAGTTGGAGATTGCTTGAACCATTGGTCATATTATATATATTCTCTCTATATATCTCTCTCTAAGGACATGGCAGTGGTTGTTGGTTACATATAGGATTGGTTAGAAGAATACCTTTGCTTTCTTTAGTTTTTCCTGTTCCAAAACAGGTTGTGTATGGTGTGGTTTGAGTTGTATTGTGATATTACAAAATGTATCATCCTTTGCATTTTTGACTCGGCTGTACAATTCAGATATTACGAATGATCTTGGTTATACACGTGTACACTCTTGCACAGATACTCATGAGTATTGTTAGAGTAATTGTATCACGGTATCAATTTCTTATATTAGTATGCGCAGTAGCCTACAACGTATGTCGACGGTGGTTTCGCTCGACCATATAATAAACTAATTTTAAATCATATTCGTATTGACGTGGAAGGAAACCCACCTAAAAACCTTTTTGTTAGATGGTTTTTAAACTATGTCTTTAAGTGGTTCTATTAATGATTTCTTAAGATTTTCGAATTGTCTATGCTTGAGTAAATCAACTCTATTTTGGTAAGCTGAAAAGTTGGTTAGGAACTTAGACGTTTTATTGGAAGGGTTTGAATCGTTTAGAAAGTATTCAATAAAGTTTATCAGTTGTAATTGTAATAAAGAAAAAACTGTTCGATTAACATGTCTTCCGCAGCATAATTCTATCGAAGGAAGGAATTGTAAAGTTAGTCACCAAAGTTCAACCAGCCTGTTACTTCTGTTCTTGCTTAACTTGTCCGACCGTGCGCGATATGCTGGAACATCAACGCTATAAACGTTCCAAATTAAGCTGTGGTTTAATGATGAAAGATAGAATGCTTAGTTAAGTTGCGTAAAGTAATTAGGTAAGCTTGTTTTGAGTTGAATTCCATTCCGTAATGTTTTGGTCTCAACCATGGACGTTCGAACCTATTGCGTTGAAAATAGAGGTCACTTTCAAACGACCAGGAAATGTGTCGTCAACATTCGTTTTTATGAAATTATCGTACAGCAACAATAAATGCGGTGACCACAATAGGTACATGAAAACATTGTGGCACTTTACTTGAACGGAGTAATATTAAAAGGCTGAGCGGCAGATATGACAATCTTATAATTTTTGTCATTAAGGTCGCGTGATACGTCGCTCTTACTCGAAACTAAGTTTTTACTAACTTGCTTTGACTTTCAACTATTTTACTATTACTATATATTTATACTACTTTACTATATACTATAATATATTTACTATAATTATACTATGTTACTTTGACTGTCTACTATTTAACTTCTTACTTTTACCTATTTATTATAAGTTGAACAATGAATGTTTCGGTTTATTTCCAGCCAAGCTCTCCTTCTACATCTACGTGTTGATACTGGCGCTGCTGGACACGACGCAGGCGGTGGGCGCGGGGCTGCTCACGTGGGGCGCCATGCAGTCGGGCTTGTGTGTGGTGGACGTCACCACGTGGATATACTTCTCTCTCTACACTCCACTCGTCTACCATACCTTCCTCAGCGAATTCTTCAGGTGAGTTAGCTAGATATTAGCAGACTAGGGCTAATGTATCCTTAAGTACATTCTAGAAAGTAAAATTATGAAGTGTACATAATTGACGATCCAGAAATAAATAAATATACGAAATATTGGTTGCTGCCTTATAGTGTATTTAGTTTGGTATTTATGTACAGTATAAATCTATTTCCAAATTTAAATGATAATGATAATTTCTGATTCGAGCATTTGCTTAGTCACATATGGACGACTAACGAAATGGTAGTAGTGAAGAAATGTGATATACAACAAAAATTGACGATGTGAGGGAAACCGTATTCACTTAGCCAAATTGTTATTTAATTTCTATTTGGGAAACAAACAGTCATTGTACATTTGTGATATAACTTACATTGAGAATAAATATGTCAAAACAGTTTCCACTAATAGATGATACGGGAAACGAAAACTAAGGAAAAAACCATTTGTGTTATGTTGAAGCGTTTAATATTACTATTCTATGAAATAGAATATATTCATTAGAACGGTGTCAGTGGAACGACAAAAGGGTTGGTGATGGGGATGATGATGTTGATGGAAATCCTTATTTACTTCCAGCGTGTCGCAACCGAGCATAATGTTCTCATACAAGGCTCAAATGGACGAGCCCATGGACGACGATCAGGTGTCTTTACCGCACCAGCAGAGCTTCAGCTCTCTAAAGACAGACTCCGATTACATTTATCAGGTATTTGAATAACCTCCACGGGCATTGCAACTGTGCTAGTTGTAGTAGATGTCTACTGAATAATATATTTTGGGACATCCACACACGGCCGAAGTCCCAAAGCTTGCGTTATGGTAACCAGACGGCTGATAAAGTAATCATATGTTTATTTATATATTATTACATCCAGATTCAGAACATATGCGTATGAACATATAACACATGTGCTCATCGTACAAATACATATTTATTCTGGGTAAACTTCGAACCCACGAGCCCCGCGCAACAATTAAGTTCACTAAATCTATTTTGGTACACAATAATAAATAGCTATTTGAAAAAGATACCATAAGACTGGGCAAAGTAATATCCTATTAGTCTCATATGATACATGATCATTTTCATATGAAATAGATTTTTCTAACATTTGGATTTTTTAGCTATTTTCCAATAATGATTCAGGAAGGGCTAGTGTTGTTGTCTATAAATATGAATGTGTGCTCACTTACATGATATAAAACATATATTTATTATCTCAGACATATACAAGTATTGTATAAATGATAACACACTGCAATAACATGCAGTGAAATGGGCCAAGTTTATTTTAAAAGTAGTGAATGTCCTACTTTGTATGTCATTGTTCGTGGTCGCAAGATGAACGGTATATGTCATGTAGATATAGATGATGATATGCAGGATTTTCGTTTGAGTTAAATGAAGTAGATTTTAAAAGTAATTTTAAAGCTTTTATGGAGCGTTAAATAAAGGAGAAACACGCACGGCAGGTGTGCAACGATAGAGCTATTCGGCACTCCGTGTTCTCTGCCTATCCCATAAGAGACCTGGTGTGATGACGCATATGTAGACGAGGATAGCTATAGGATATTTACATATAGAGTGGTGACGCACTTGATGCTCTCTACGTTTCCCGTAAAGGACTTGACGATATAGTATTAAATATTAATACTTTCTGTGATCAAAATTCGTCACGTCAAAATCGCTTTGAAGCGATAAGTTCGGCCATTGCTCACATTTAATTGTCTGTATAAATTTTAATACTTTTCATGTGGTGTAAAAAATAAAGTGTTTGTATGTTATATTATAAAGTGAACACGTTATAGCACACGCTTGGATTTCAGCAGAGCAACAGCGTATACGACAGTACGTTGTTCGAGGCGGGCGGCACCACGCCCATGAACCCCGTGTACAGTGCGTCGCTGCAGAGCCCCGATTCCATAGCGTCGGGGCAGTCCATCGACATCGGCGTGCCCGCCGCCTTCCAGACCAACCTCATGTCTACATAACAGTAACCGTCGCTCACCATCTACCCTCAATAAACTAAAACCGGATCCAAAGAAAACAGTTATCGTATATAAGATTAGCGTTACTAACGAATAGTTTTAAGTTAGTGCCTATTATATGCGAGTGCCCCCCCGCCCCCTCACTATTTTTTTAAACGATCTCGCATTTTACGTTTCCTAAATGTCCGTTACGAAGGAATGTCTTGATTCGTTCTCTTTTTAAATTTGAAATTGTCTATGCATATATATGGTTTATGTAGAATAAAATGTCTAATAATAAATATGGCCTTGACCATTTTTAGTGGAACTATGAAATGGTTGGTGATGATGATGTTAATGATTATTGAAAGGTGTTAATTAATTCCTCATTACCAGTGCGAGATCTGTATTAGAATCTCATTTAATCTTTATTCAGGGGTACATTGATTATTCTCTGTGTGATAGAGCCAGTGAACCGCTGAGTTTGAGACAATTGCATCTCATCATAGTTTAAATAAACTAAGAATAACCGAATGGGTTTCCGTTACGAAGCTTTGTGTTTATTCATTACATTAATATGTGTCTTACATAGACAAACATGAGTCATAGACAATTTTTAGATAAATTGTTCAAAACAGAATTATTAATAGAACATTTATTTTAATCACTATTCTTTATCACTAATAAACATGCATTTGTTGACAATACAATCGCTTTATCCCTTTTACTTCTTGTAAGATAAAGATGGAAGCTTCGTACCGGAAACCATAATTATATGCATCCATCCACTGAACTTTTTCATATTAGGTTATAGTTGAAGCAGCTGATTATGGCGGAGTTTTTATTTATATGTGAAAAAGATTTTATATGACTAATATGTAATTACTAATCTACGACAACATTAAAACTAAACTCCTTTTTGATAGTACGAAAGAAAGCAGACAGACGAGAGAAAGAGAACAAGAAAATATAAATTTTGCAGTAATAGGTGGATTTTTTAAGGATAATTATATTCCGACAGACAAATAATGGGACATCGTCTCCCTAGATCTACTTTTGTTTAATAGTATAGAGAAACGATCTGAGTACATGTCAAATAATAATATATGGTTGACTAAAACTAACAATTGATTGATTTACACTCTTTTCACATGCACTTAAAAACTCTTCTATATACCAGAATTGTATATAACATGTGTATATTTCTAACTATTATAGTTATATTTTTCGCATGTATTTTTTTATCGTGTGTCTACTGTTTATTTAGTGCGAAATTTAAGTGAAATTGTTCATTCTAGCATACATATTGTGGAATATTTTTGTTTAGTAAGTTTTCAAAAACCGTTGTATATATTATCTGAAACAGTTTGGTGAACAGAGAAAATAGGACGGCTAAATTGATTTCTTTTTGTATCTGCTATTTTTGTAATGTTATGTAAAAAGGATCGGAGATGTTTTCATAGGAGACAACACGCTAGACGAAAAAGATAGTCCACTTTTTGTGTTTTAAAATTTACAAAACGCCTTGCAACCCATTAGAAACAGCCCAAAACGTTTTCCATCGTGAAATACTTTAATTTACTTTGTTAATAATATTTCGTTGGGATGAACATATATACATGACTTATAATTTAATTTTATTGGACTACTGTCGTAGTTGATGTCACTAATATCATGTTGTGTTTAGTTTTAATACTTGTGAGATCATTATATTATTTCTAATAATAATTGTTTATTTTGCGAGTGGTGTACACAAAGAATGAATAAGCAGTATTTAAGGATACCAAGTATTATTAAAAATCATGTTTTACAACACACATTGAATGATTGTGCATGTAAGCGAAGTGGTAACGTAGACTTTATGGATATATCTTGTTTCAATCTTTAGTTGGCTAACAATGTAACATGAATCTTCACAACCGTTTTCCGATTTTTCTTTTTTCAAACTGTGATGGTTTTACCTACTTATTATATATTTTTTTGTTGATATTTCATAGTTTAATTTTCTGGTAAAGATTTTCAGCAAAAATATCAAGTTGGGTAGAATATATATGTATGTTATCTTTTGTGACACAGGTAATACAGAATATTTTGGAATTATTCTTATTGATGTTTATTTTAAAAATAAAATTTATTAATTGGAAGCTACCATAGTGAGATATTAATAAGAAATCAGTTGGAATTGTATTGCTTAAAAAGTGAATTTCAATGTGAAAAGTGAATAAAATGGGAAGGAACGTACATAGATATCAATCCCATTATTGTCTATTACACTATCTTTTCATGTTTTAATATGTGAATGTAATTGCTTAAACCCGATGTAGTTTTTTTGAACAAGAAGTTTTCAATTGTGTATGTTATTTTCTCAGAACATTATAATATACATTTAAAATACACGAACTATTGTAAACTGGCAAAATGGAGACGTGTCAGTAAGTAGTCAACTGATTTTAGCTAGTCTTAGGTTTGTACTTGGGTTGGAAGTACTAGTATACCATAGGTGCAGAATGTCGAATTTTAGTAAGTATATGAAAACATACATTTCGTTTGATAAGGAAAGTTTAGAAACAAGTAAATTATGGTCATGGCAAGTGGATTTGAGCAAGATAACGAATCGGTTTACATGTAACAAGAGTTAAAAGTAGGACTTTTATAAAGGACACTTTTATTCCACACAATAATTGGTCCGGAATCTCTCTCAAATGCCTTTAAAATGTTCTAAATAGTAATCATGGTGTCAATTCAATTTTCAAGTTTAATTTTAAAAGACGATTATGGTATCTTTCCTTTACGAATTGTGATAGATCACATGATGTATGTAGTACCCATGTGAATTTGATTTTAAGTGATATTTTGGTTGATGGCATATATTTTTGTTATTTTCTGTACTAGGAAACTACATATTAAAGTAATAATTTTATTTATATTGTGTTTAATTATGCCCTTTTGTTGACATATCATTAAAAAAAACAAAACATTTTTGTAGTATTTATTGAAATATTTGTTTCTTGCTTTTTATTTTTGCAATTCTTCCTGAATAAATGGATGTTTCAAACAATCAGTAGCCGTTGGTCTTTGACTTGGATCCAAAGTTAGCATTTTGTCTAAAAGATCTTTCAATTGACCAATTTTTCTTTCATTACCTGGGGTTTCATCTTTGCTATGTTTTTTCAATTCCTTGAGTAAATCTCTAGTGGCTGTGATATTGGTAACTTCAACAACTTTTTCTCTGCCACTGAACTCATCCTTCTTGTGTAGAAGAAAATGGTTATTGTAATTGAAATGTTGATCTTTAAATCTGCCTTTTTTGATTAATCTTCCTGGTATTTTGCCCTTCAGGTCCATAAAACACTTCAACATCTTATTGTTAGAATTTCCCGTGAAAAGTATTTTTCCAGTTGCCATTTCATAAATAGTACAAGCTGCAGACCATATATCAATTCCATTTTTGCATGTCATGCCTAGAATTATTTCTGGGGCCCTGTAAAATCTTGAAACCAAGTAGGGAGTGGGTTCATTGTCATCGACTTTTGTAGCAGAACCAAAATCACACAATTTTAAAACATTTTTTTTGTCATTTACTATTATATTATCAGGTTTTATATCAGCATGTACAATACCTAATTTTTTTAATAATCTTAATGCTAGCAGGAGTTGTCTGGAGTAACTCATTAATGCTTTAGTGTTTATTCCATGTCTGCCATATTTCTTCAAAACACACCGTAAGTTCATATATAAGGATTCTAATACCAAGCAGAGATGTCCTCTATGCATGAAGTTTCTTAACAGTGTAACACAATGATATTTGTTATCTGGATCTGCCTCATTAATTTCTCTCAAAGTAGCAATTTCTTTAAGACCTGTTTTGTACATTAGATGATTATTTCTAATAATTTTTATTGCTACATTTGCATTTTTGTTTTCATTGTCTTGGGCTTGAATAACATTTGCAAAAACACCTTGACCTAGCGATGTTTTTATTGTGTATCTATTATTGTCAATCTTATCTCCTTCTCGTACAATATAGTAGCCTTCTGCATCATCAAAATTTTCAGACAAATTGTTAATATCCTGTACAGCATGCTTTGAGGCTGTGTTTGACACAAAATTGTCTTTTTCTGAGAACATATCCGTAACTTCTTCTGGAACTGAAGGTTTAGCTGGAACTATTATATTTGTTGTATCAGGACTGTTGCTTTTGAGATCATTGGTCTTTTCTTCTTTGCTGTCACAGGGATTATTTTCATTGCTGAGATTTAATTGCTCCAACAGTTGTTTTCTTCTTTTTCGTCTCTGTTCTATGATTAGTTCTTCATCTTCTGAATCTAATTGAATGTCGTTGTGATTGTACTCAGGGGATGACTCAGACTTGCATCTCTTCAATTGCACTTTGTTTTTGCTTTCAGACTTTATAGTTTCGACTTTATTATTTAATTGATCGTATCTCTTATGTTTGTCATCCTTGGATTTGTAATTTCTATTACCTGAATGAGAAGCAGAGTATTTCTCAAGATGTTTAAGTTCCTTTCTTAAATTATCCCTTTTTTTCATTAGTACTTCGATGCTATAACATTTTTTAGGTGGTAGTGGAGGTGTCCTACATTCATCCAAATGATGCTTGGACTCATTTTCCCTATGTTTATTTCTTCTTGATTTTACTTTTATTGTTTTATCACTTTTAGAACTTCTTGTGGATCGATATTTAGAGTGTTTTTCATAATTTCCTGCCATTCCAAATAGCTTCACAATATTTTAATTTACTTTTCTACCTATTTCAGAAAGACCCTGCAACCTGCAAGCAACAACAACATATTCACTTAGTAATTAAATCAAAAGATACAATTTGGTAAAGCCAACTTTAAAAAAAAACTTGATATTGCTATACTAAATATTTGTCTAGGTATCAAGTCTTTTAGTCATTTTCATGGTAGTTCTGTTGAGACTGTAATTTCATGTGTGCATAAAACATCAACTAGCATGAACCTGACATTATTTGGCATATAGATGATGTATTTGCTAACTATGTCATTGTTTACATTTCAACCCTGGGAAATGTCATCTGTTGTTTTAAACAAAATAACTCCTTTTTCCCCATTGTTGATTGTAGTCCACTCATTAGTGCAGTCATTCCAATAATGATTGTCACTTTACTTTTCCATCCATGGTTATCTATATTGAAAATTAAAATATTATTAATATGAAATTACATACATAAAAATATATGAAAAATTGAAAATCCCAATTTTTTTCTACTAGTTCCTTCGATTTTACCATCAAAAATTTGTCAATGTCAACAAATTCTGCCAGGGCTAGCCAATGGCTATTTTATATCAGAACAAAAAAATTGTATTGTTCAATTTACCCACTTTAAAATGCTTTGCATAAAACTGAAAGAGTAATAGTCCTCCATTTAAACAGGCAATGTCAGTACATTCTCATTTCATTATCATGGTTATGGTGTTGCAAATTATTAAAAATATATATATTTGGACTTACGTAATTTATTTTATCATGTCAAATTTGACATTGTGCTTTGTGGTAAAAAAATAAAAATGTAAATCAAAATTGTAATTTTTTTTTAACCCATCACAATTCCACTGTTGGAATACGGGTCTCCTCTCATATTGAGAGGGTTAAGGCCATAGTCTGCCACGCTGGTCAATTGGCAATAACTATGGATAAACCTAACAGATTGTGTAGCAACAAAGTGAAAAAGAGAGTCCCACTGCAAATAAGCCCTGTGTTAATTTAACCATCAAAATAATGTAGATATGTAGATATGTAAAAGATATGCATGGTATGTATCATCAGTGAAGTCCTCAATTAGCGTAAGTTAAAAAGGTCTAGTAAATGAGGTGCTAGTTAAAAAAAATACGGCGCCATTTGTTAGGTGCCAGCTTTCTGAATTATTGGACAAATGTGTGATTGTTCTTCATTGAATGACATCGAAAAGCTAAAACTGATAAATATGACATACTGTTAGAACTTCACTGACAATATTTAAACCAAGATTTAATTTATCTTGATAATTTTAAATATAAAACAAATAAAGTACACAATTCAAAAAATTTCAAAAATATCTAAGCTTTTTCTGAAAACAGTACACAATACATGAATTTTTATCATATACAACATCCTTTCTTAGCATGTGATAATTTTTTTAGAGCACATTAATCAAATAAACAAAAACAATATTTAATTGGCCATTAGGCAGGATGTTGTTTACAATGAAATAAGTTATTCATGACATGAGCACTTTTTATGATTTTATATTAGAAAATATTACATTAGAAATAATATTGATGATTCAGTCTAAACATAATTATATATAGACACAATAATAATCTATCATTTTCAACTATTTAAATATGAGGGAACCGAAAACTTTTAATTTATTTTTTGAAATTGGTGTGCATGTAGAAGGGTCGCGGAGTATAGAAGCATATCAGGTTAATATGGATAGAGATACTTGATGTTCTCTATCTAACCCAGAAGAGATCTCTGAAGATCAGTCTTCGCCAATACCTCGAGCAAACACCAAGAGCTCATGAGGAAGGACCTTGCACAGGTCCAAAACTAGTTAGGCCACCCTGAAAATCGCATGTGAGTTAGCCATTACATTTATAATCATGTATGTAAATACTTATGAAACATTAATACTAAAACAGGAGAGATCTAGAGTAATCCAAGTTTAACATAACCTCACACCTATAAATTCCGAAGGGGTAGACAGAGGAGTGTAGTACACTCATATGTCCCAGCACTTACATTTACCTCCAGTGGAATAGATAATGAATCTATTGCCATACACCAGGCACAGATCTAGACTCTAAGTCGCTAATAGAAATTTTGAAATAGAAAAATCTGTGCCATACCAATAGTACCCGCACTGGGATTGGATCCCAGGACCTCCCAATTGTAACCGTTCTACCAACGAGGCAGTAAAATCTGAGTAATCTGAGTATAATTGACATGTAAAGAAATTGAATTCAGTTAGCTTACAGAACATATAAATGATTGAAGAATGACTAAGATAATAAATGACCACATATTATAAAATGTCCTTAGACTTATTTTAATAATGTGTGACTTTACACTTTTTTCTATTATAAGGTAGAGCAAAGAGGCCGAAGGCCCACCTAGTGCTAAGTGGTTACCATCGCCAATAGACATTTGCAACATCAGAGGACTTTTGATTAATAATTACGAATGTGTTTTCTGCTAAATTAAACGCCTTTTTTTGACTTTTTATAATGGTGCTGTGATATTTGTAACATACCAGTGTTCAGATTAGAATTTCACGACATATATATATATCACCACACCATAATGTTTATTAGTTAACAACACTGAACCATAGTTGCAGATAATGTAAAATGAATCTGCATTTAATCACACAACACTGGACATGTCTTAATGAATCCCTGGTTATTAATTTTTCGATTGCCTCATATTTAATGCAGTTGAAGAAGCATATCCTTCCGTTTTGACACGTTTTTAGAACAAATAATCACTATGTAACTTTTACATTATACGTCTGTGATATTTACACAATAACGAAAAACGTTTGTAGTTTTTTTTGTGCTGTGATTATTAAAAATGTACACAATCATGGAAGGTAAACTCTTTACGTCTCTTCTATGTTCATAGTCCAAAAGGAAAATGCATTCTTGTAGGGTATTCTTTGTAGGTCATCACTACAAGAACGAATTATTCCAAAATGTATGACTTTGGACACTACATTTTAATTAATACGCTTATATTAACCAAAAAATACAAGGATAATTGATTACTTTAGCTTCACCGATGAAATATAGAATAAATACGTTTGTCATCTACTACATAATATATCTCTGTAGTCTGTTGGTTTTGTTGACATTCGTGTCAATCGTGGTGGCTCTTGATTCTGCTCTTTTTGCCAGGTAATTATGAGCTTTCCTAAATGAACAGAAATAAAACATTACGGTGTTATTACACGCTTTAGATTACTATCTGATTTTATAATTGCACTTTGAAATAATATTGATTTGTGGTTTATATTAAGAGGTCGTGCTCTCTGCTTATACCGTAACTTGTAACGGACCTGGCGCAAAGATATGTATGTATGTCGAAAGACTAGAAGGGTTTTGATGGATAGATTACATGCAAAATCAAAAAAATCTAGAATATTATTTTCCTCCTGATGAACCTTATTTTTTTACCATCGGAAACGAAAATTATCATTTTTTCGAGTGATTATAATGTTGCCATGTCCCACTAATATAACCTAATATTAAAAACCTAGAGTGCATTTAAGGTTAGGATTATTCCTGACAAGTTTGTAGAAGACTTACGTAAAGTTAATTTGAAATGTCGTTTATATTAAATTCGTTTCGACAAACCACATGCAGTTATAACCTCCGGTTAATAAGACCATTTATAAATTTTAATTTATCGCATGGTAAAAATCTTTGGTTAAATTTAGATGTCAGAAACAAGACTTAACAGAATTCAGTTTTTTAATTAATTTTTCACTTTTTAAAGCACGGAATCTGTACGCACCCAGTGCACTGGGAATTGATGGATACCTTCAAACTAGAAAGAGGACCAAAGAACAATTTATAAACTTTTCTGAGAAGTTTCGCTCAAAAATGCATGAATTTGTGTCGGACCCTAAAAATATGATATTTACTGAGGATTTGAGGAATATGGTACACTTGGCCGAGCCTTCGGACTTGGAATTGGTACTGAATATGATTAAAAAGTAAGAATGTAAGAATTTACATTTTTTCTGTAGTAATTTTTATGTGCTTAAATTAATTTAGGCAAATCACTCGCTTACCATATCAGTGCAGATTGCTGGGAATGGGGGTATGAGTAAAATCTACCAAAAATGTAGCTGTAACAGTAAATCTCAATGTGTATGTTATTAAATTTTTTTTAGGTTCAACAGCCAGACTAATGAATTTCGATTCGGGTCCTTCATCTTTGGTCCTGTTGTGATGAGGATGTTCCATTTTCTGGATGCACCTAATGAGGCTTTACAGGTGAATTACACTGAAATTATTTATTGTATATGTATAAAATTTAGATATATGGAAGATTTTCAGTTACTATATACAAAATTTTCAGATTACAGACTATGGGTCCAAATTGGGTGCTGTATGTAATAAGTAAACCAAGGAAATGCAAAGAAAAATTTTGTATCACAATGTTACTTATTTTTCAGAGTTTTCTAGATCCTAGCAACAAAGGATTTTTTGATCAATTGGTTACATATCAAATTCTCCTGGATCTTCTCTACAACCATGAAATGTATGAAGACATGTATAGGGTGTTTGAGAAAGTGCAAGAGAAGCAATTAAATATGACAAAATTCCCAAAATATCCAGTTGTTTTGATTCTGGCAGCATGTTATAAACAAGTAAGTGAGCATTAAAGTCAGTAGAATTTTCATCATCATCAGCCTGATAAGTTTGCTGCTGGTCAGAGGTCTCCTCTGCAGTATTGTTGTCCATAATTCTCACGAGACATGTGGGTTGGGATCACAGAGCATGACTTCTTACACCTAAGGTGCTGGCCAGCAGGTAGTGCATTTAGCCATGCCTAGACAGGCGGCAACATACCACACTCAGGCAGTGCAGGGATTTGCTGCCTCTTATGACACCCTGGTATCCCAGCAGGAGACTGGGGGTTGTATTCTTTCTCTGATAGATACTGATAGTATAGTATGTAGTAGAAGTCAATAGATATCTAACTTCATACCTTTTTACTAAAAATATAGATATGTTTATTCCATTGTTTGTTACATAATGTGTTTGTCTATTTTAAGTTTTATAATGGTAATGGACAACATAGAAAATAATTATCGAATTAGTTATGGTGATATTCAGATTACAGTACATTAGAAGCAGTGATAGCCTAGTGGTTAAGAATTCAGCCCCTCACTCCCGGGGGTGCTGGGTTCAAACCCATGGCGCGCACCTGTTTACAAAAGTGTGTTTTAAGTTTAAATATCACTTGCTAACGGTGAAGGAAAACATTGTGAGGAAACCTGCACACCTTAGAATTTATAAAAAAAAAAATTCTAAGGTGTGTGAAGCCTGCCAACCCGCTTTTGGCCAGCATGGCAGACTATGGCCTTAACCCTCTCAATATTAGAGGAGACCCTTATTCTAGCAGTGGAATTGTAGTGGGTTGTAAAAAAAAAAATTGATTGTGTGTGTATGTGTGAGTGTGCGAGTATGTATTATTATTTCAATATTCCCTTTGATTTATTTTTCTACAGCCACATTCACTTATTCAGAGATTTATTCATTTAGGAGCTCATTTGGCTAACTAAATTCAGGGATTTAACTGTTTTACACACACAAACAGAGCATAAAATGTTTGCTAGTGTTGGAACTGAGTATATCTGGTTTTTTATCACAAGAGATGTTGGATGGAACTTGACTGGTCAATTGCATTAATCCAAGGTCATAGCAAAAACTACACCATATCACAAGACAAAGTTAAAAAAACATTTAAACTAAGTTTTACAACAACATGTCAAGGTTAATATCAAGTCCAGTTATGCAATTCTAGATGCTGTATTGACAGTAAAACCCAAAAAATGTTTCAAAAATTGCATAATTAGCTTGCTCAAAGTTTGCTCACCCCATTGCTTCGTAGTGGAACCGTACGACATCCATTTTGAATAAAATTATATTTTAAATTTCGACCGGCGTATGTATGGTAAAGCAGAATTTACAAACGATAATGTTGTATTATCAATTAATAATGAACTTTAATCTTGTCGATAAATTATCACATAAGTAGGTACGTGACTGGTTAATATTATATCGCATAATCAAATTTTTATTGTCTAAATACCTAATAATTACCAGTTTATGTAGCAGTGGCCGCAGAGCGCTGATGATGTAAGCACGCGTGAGTAAAGTTAATCTATTCGAATTCACTTATCATGTACGACATAAATCTTTCAACTACACTACAATTTACGTACTGCACGATCTAGAATGTTCGTACTATAGTGTTACAAGTTTCATACTTACATTGTAAAGCAGATGAAAAGTTGTACAGTTCTCACGACGATGGCAAAAAGTTATAAAGAAATTGAAGATTTCTATGATGTATGTGAAACGGGAATTGAAATGAATGTAGGTACTCGCTAGGGATGTTAAAAAATAATCGATTTTTATTTAAATCGATTGTTAATTTCAATCAATTTTTATTAACGATTTTTTTTTATTATATTAATCGATTTTTAGTAAATCGATTA
>DWDT01000955.1:0-17694 GCA_018245595.1 Microceris scylla | reverse complement strand
TCTCTATCCATGGCCAGGCGAAAGAGTTGTTCGACAGAGGTAATGCCTGTCCACTCCCTGATGTTATTCAGCCACGACTTTTTCCGATAACCCGATTAACGCTCAATAATTAAGTAGACAGAAACCAGCTCAAGAAGAAAATTTCGACACGAATAATTAAAGTTGGGCCTAAATTGTTTAATTTCTTGGCTATTCCACTTTCAGAGTCAAGTGATGGATGCGGATCGCTTTGATGTTAAATATTAATTGATTTTATAAATATAAATCACGGCGAATGTCAAGAAAATTTGAGATCCAGCCGCTTTGCCGGTAATTTACATAGTAATTAATCAGTCGTCTAATGGAAGGTGTTTCGTAGGACGAAGCGTCCCCTTAAAAATACTATTTATCGCTCTCACTTTGGTGTATTTAGGCTGAGGCAGCAACAAATAGAGGTAGGTATATGATTTAGTCCGGTAATATATTTGGAGCGATATATACCTACTATATGTTATAGAAGGCGACTAAAAGTAGACTTTAGGGCTAGAGTAGCTAGAGTGGGAGCTCGAACTATTCTAAGCTGCAAATCCCGGGAAGTCCAACGATATTTGTGGTTTCATGCCGTCGAGAAAACTAGAGGGCGCGGGATGCGGCATTATGCCTCTCTTGGGAGTAGGACCTGCAGGAGTGTAGAGCTAGGAGGAAGGCCACCGAGGGGATTTAAGCGTGGAAAAGGTTCTACATAACCTGCTAGCTCTCCTAGAATTCCGGGACCTTATGATGATTTTTCTCCTCCACCCTGTAATAGTTCTATAGATACGTTTTGGTAAGAGAATAATTGGGAGCACACTCTGTTCCGTAATGGCACGTGTAGCATAGCAGAGTCTATGTACGAGTGAGAGCGAGCCACTACACGACCACTGGCCGGAGACGCGCGAGCGCTGGCCACAATGGGTGCCATCCTCCTAGTACGTGACGATTTGTACGAAATTGCATTTTGTTGCTGTTCTTTGCTAAAAAATGTGCCAATTATATTGTTTTGACGACGACGACGTCTTCCGCTTAACAAAGTCGACAACAAAGGCAACTCCTCTTGGAAAGGCAAAAAAATTATTCCTCTCCGAAATCCATGAGTTCATTGAACCACAGACGTGATTCCTTTACATAATCTGTGTACCCAATCTTTTTTAAATATTTGTTTATTTACACTTAACCTCTTTATTATACACACAATGAATTAATTAATGTAGTTATAGGTTATTGAAAGCAGACTTTACAAGTCCAATATCCCGCATACCCCCTAATCGGTGCCGCTCCGCCTAGTTGTGGACCTTTCGAATCCAGCTGCATTCGGCTACTTTATTAATATCGTCAAACCACCTAATAGAAGTTTAGAAAGTTAAAAAATGAAATCCAAAATCCGAATCTACCCAATCGTTTCCGTCTATACAAACCGGCCAACTTTAATAAAATAGAAAAAAAAAAAAAACAAATTACTTAAAGAAAAATTAATATTTATGACGTTTTTACTTTTTCCTTTTTCGGGGCATTATTAACGCCATTTTTTCCCATTCATGATATGAAGCGGACTGGAGGCAATTTAAAGTGAAATACGAGGCGGCATACGTTTCCCGCCTTCTTCGTGTAATTGACTGCGCCCTAACGCAGCGTCACTCAGCATTGCTGTGCACGGCGGAGGTTATAAGAGTCGATGTTAATGATTATATTATTATTATTGTTACTTAATGACCCATTATAATTATTCTTTTCTATCGCCTATTTCTCTCAATTCGCAATTCCCCCTGTAATTCACTCGAGTGATTGACTTCTCTTCTCCTGTACTATGTTTGTTAATTCCTCACGTAACGGACACCTGGCATCTCAGCACGTTTCAGTCTCATGGCGTCTCCCAGCACGCTGCCCGCCACCGTCGCGGTCTTACAAATATAAAGTTATGTATTATGTGTACATTTTAGTTACTCCAGCAAACTATAACACTGAACGGTCTTATTATAGAGGCCAAAGGCATTTCCTTTTTAAAACCTTCCACATCCCCGTAGACGAACGACGAACAGTAGTAGAACAAGCCTTCTAAAACTTTTCCTTTGTTAATAGTATGCATATGCATCCACACAGGATTTTGTCGTTTTCAGCGATTCTTGTCTTAGGCTGAAAAATAAACTAATTTTATATTTCACATTATTTTTTAATCGACTGATTTATTGTTCCATTGTTGGAATATGGGTCTCCTCTCGTATTGAGAAACACACCTTCACACACCTTCACACACCTTCACACACCTTAGATTTTTTTCATTTTATTTCAATTAATTCCCGTTACTACACTTAAACAAACCTTCTCGTTAAAACCGTTTAGAAAATGCAAGTAAAAACATTATACATATTGTTATAAATACTGCAGTTCACTGCAACAACGCCTTATAGATTCGTATCTTAGTATTTTATCGAATATTTAGAGAATCTTACTACTTACTAAGAACTAAGTTGCAACCGGACCTCAGTGCAAAGCACGTGCCTAAAAACAGATGCACTATACGAGTAACTAATAAATCAGTACTACAGCGTGACAATCATACTAACTTTTGTTAAATAAGCAAGGGTATAAAGCTAGAGTAACTAAAAACTAAAACAACAAATAATAGTTAGTATAATTAGTAGATAATATTATCTGATTATTACTTTAATATTTATGTAATAAACATTTAATGAAATTTTCTTTACACTTTAAAAAGACTCCCCGCTGAATGTATAGAGGTTAAAGTTTAAAAATGTGTAGTCGTTAAAAACACATTAAAACGTTCCTTTAAAAATCTTCGCCGGTTTATAATCGCAAAAGAGCAGGTGAGAGCTAATAAACACGGTGCCTTTGTCCTCGTAATGAGCTTTTACGGAAAGACTCGGCCGTGCAAATATAAATAAACGACTATTGTTTCGTCAGCGGTCGAAGCGAGCGGTTGAGTAGGCGGTTCTGATGATAATCGAGCGATCTTTTTACACTCGAGACATTATCCACATTAATTTGAACTGAAATCTACCTGTGCATGACGAATGTTACCAATGTCATCACTTACAGATAAATTATACGCCTATATATACTTTGACAGTACAGCATTATAATGTACTAACGGTGCTCGATCACCCCAACTTCTTGTTCAAGACGTCTTTTCTCCACGGCGCGGATGACGGTCAACGTTCCCTCAACGATCGGCAACAGTACTGATCATATTTTGTACAAAGTAGTGACGTGGATTGTAAAGAGAATTGCATAGTGTTGTTTTTAATAAAAATATGTACGGAAATCTTCCCGTGTCACCGTTATGAATATTAACCACAACTACATTCCATATACAACGCTAATCAATACCTACTACTTCATCGCCTGCAGTAACTTGAAAGCAACTTCACAAAACACGACAAACCTCAACGAATCAGGCATACACTTCATTCCGATTAGTCATTGGATCAGCGGCATCTGCCGTTGAGATGTATAGTACAATAGCTCATATAAGCTAAGCTCAATAGAAATCCTCATAGAAACTGTCTGGAGAAAGAGAAGTTATGTGGTCTGAATCTCAAAGCGACATATGTATGTATAATGCAGTCGTAGAGGACGGTCTGTTCTCCGGCCCACGTGAACGCTCATTCACTCCTCACGGCCAGCGGGGGATTGCATACAAAGCAATGTACTAAATAATATAATAATTATAATACTCCAATACACCATTCTCAAACAAATTATCGCAGGTTTGCGTACTACTGCTGCCACAACCAGCTCAACAGGTTACCTATGATGCACAATACGTCGTCACACCCCCTGCATGTACTTCTGATTTGTACCAAATACAGGATCAACAACTGAGTCGATCCATGGATGTACGAAAACCATAGGTCCATTAACAAAACCACTTTCGATATTTGTACAGTGGGCACGCGTGTCGGCCGTTGCGCGGTTTATCTCGGGGAGCCACGCGCTGCGCTATCGGGGCGCGCAGCCGCGGGAGCCACCCAGCGCAATGTGTGCCGCGATAGAGCCAGCCCTACAGCTTAACGTTTCAACCTGTATCGGCATGTGTCTACGAGAAAAAGAAAAAAAATGCCGTAGAAAATCACTTCTAGAGAGTAAATGCAAACATTTTGAAATTAAATTTTATTACCGAACGTAATCTTACTAGTAGTTTTATTAGAAAACCTGAGTTTTATTCAACTATATTTAACGAACATTACGACAAAAACTTATTTAACTAGCATGACTTTCAGCGATGGCGATGTCTAATTAAACTGGCCGGTAGCAAGTAGCTGCGACCACCGTGTGTGCATCGATCACCTTGAAGCGCGAACGACTGCACGCGCGACTCGCCGCGCTCCGCCGCTCAGCTATCCACTAAGTATTTATGTGATGTAAAGCCACTCCGGAGAAACGACCGCTTTAAACATATGAATAAAATCCCTATTTATATTCTAGCAGCTTTTACCCGTATTTCCCCCTCGTCTATATGTATCTACATTTTTCACGCTGGAATAAATCTATCTTCCCGACCTCAGTGAAACAGATGTCTAGCTGCAGCGTATCTATTTGTTTGTTTCGTGTCTTGCCACTATAAATAAATCAATATTCTGTCGCAATCCCTTAAAATTATTAAGAAGATCTAACTCTCAAAAAAAAAAATTAAATTCTGGTTATTTAAAGCCGGCAAAGCTTTGGCCCCTCTTTGGGTGTTGCAAATGTCCATAGGCGGCGGTGACCACTTACCAGCAGGTGGCCCGTCTGCCTATTGGCTAGGCTAAATATATATTATGTATATGTATATTAAAAAATCCTTACTTCTAAATTAAATTTATTATATAAATTAATACTTTTAAACTTACTTCTAAATTAGTTTTATAGGTTTTGCAGAAGACTGGATCTATAATCTAATAGTGTAATAGTTTAAACGTCAACTTAATATTAGGTACTTACTGTTGGCAACTATAACTTTTGTTACCAGGCTCCCGCCCATCACTCAGTTGTACAACTTGCTTTCCGTATCTATGTACATATTTATCATATGATAGCTCTTCAATATTAAAAAAAAAACATTACACATAGGTCCGCTCGGGAACTCCGTGACAAAAATAGTAGAGACTCAAAAAAAAGTTAAGTAGAAAAAAGTTTTTTTAACATAATAGGTACATACATATTACTATTAATAAACTTTTTTGTTCAGAAGTAAATAATATATGTACACACACGCATACACACACGCATACACACACGCATACACATACACACACACACACACACACACACGCGCACGCACGCACGCACGCACGCACGCACGCACGCACGCACGCACGCACGCACGCACGCACCCGCGCACGCACCCGCGCACGCACCCGCGCACACACCCGCGCACACACCCGCACCCGCACCCGCACTCGCACCCGCACCCGCACCCGCACCCGCACCCGCACCCGCACCCGCACCTGCACACGCACACGCACATGCACACTCGCGGGCTCATAATGTACATTTCTTGGAGGATTCCGTGGTTCATCCCACCTAACATCTTAGGGAGGAGGGGGTGTCTGAATAACAGTACTGCATGGGATTATGATCCCATGTCAGATTATACTGAGACACCTCCGTTTGCCCATATATGCTAATGCACAAAATATGTATCTAGATGAATTTTTCTTTATCTACATTTTTGTTTTTTTTTTAATTATTTGTACATATTTTATGCTTTTGTTAAACTTGTTTTTTCTTCTCCTCTGCAATTTGAATTTTTTATTGTATGTTTTTTTTTAACTTGTTATTATGTGGCAATAAATGAATTTATCATTATTATTATTATCATATAATAAAATATTCGCGGGGTCATCACAAACGTATAAACATTAATTCCTTATTGGTAGTTCTCTTTATATTCCATCAATCCGCCGCTCGTCACCTGTTACCGATAAGACAAGTCCCTAAAGGAGTACAAAAACTCAAGCATTGTTCGCCCCCGCTTTTTGCTCATCATGTCGCCGAGCCGTGCGCCGTGCGTCTGACATTTTGTGTAGATAGATGATGAAACTCGCTTTTTAAATATCTGCCAGTTGTAAGTGACAGACGCTGCCTCGTCTTGCCATGATAGTTTTTTTTTTGTACCGTCTATATTTCCCATGTCAAAGCAACGAACCCTAAACTTACCGTCATGAATAAATAGTGAAACATAAATAAATAAAGACTATGGCCTTAACCCTCTCAATATGAGAGGAGACCCATATTCCAACAGTGGAATTATAATGGGTCGATTATATATTAAATAAATTATCTTTCCAATTTTTTCAAAAATCGCTAACACCTATAAAGTCGTATAGGCAGATTTTTATTATTAATCAGCCGTGGATGCCGTAATGAGCGCGAATTTAGGCAAACTAATCACACTCCGAATTAGAATTTTCATTATGTTCATACACTACGATTATATTGGATACACGAATGTCGTAGTTTGTAAGACATTAATTAAAAGAACCTGCCAGCACAAGAAGGCGCCGGAGGATCAGATAAGCTCCGCCCGTCCAAAATACATTGAGCTCGCTTTCGGACTATTTCACTGCGGCATAGATGGCGCTACTGGCGCAATGTGAAACATATCCAGTGATACAATGTCGTGACAAACTAATTCTGAAAATCCTTACCTAGAACTTAACTGAAAATCGGTATTATGAATGCTTAATACATAATTGTATGTGAACTTAGATCGCAATAGCCGAAATAACTTGCTAAATAAGCTTGGGTAAGTTTTAATAAAACATATTTTTATTCTGTGCTCAAATTAATTTATAATATAATAAAATCGCAATTTATCTGTGCCTTTTAAAAACAGTATTAAAAATAATGTAGTCTTCAATGTTTTTTTTTTCATAATAAAACTAAATACTCCAATCAATTTATTTATAAAACATCCATCAACAATCATCCAGAAGCAGATTTTTACTCGAAAAGTGTTAACATTTTGAGTGAAAACGCCATACTGCATAATATTAGTTTCTTTATTATGAATGGTCCGTTGCGAGGACCAAGATATAATGGAAATCTTTGACACACATGTACATCCGTCCAATAGATCAAATTAATCACAGCAGTGTACATAGTTTACGTATTTAGTAAGGAACGAAATGAGTCTGTCTTTGCTATGTTGTGTCATACGTGCACCCACTGATTAGAATATATGAATTTGTAACGTCACCTTCATCATTACATCTCTCTCCTCGATGACGTAGCGTAATCAAAAAGTGATGTATGATTATCGTGTATGACATCGCAGCCCCAAGCCGTGATTGCGCAGGGCGGCCTCAGGCGCGCCAGTCAACGGGAACGGACAAATTGATGAAGCATTTTTAGAAGTGGAGCTACAGAGTGCCAAATGTTAGCAAGTCCCGACCCGGCCACCACTTCGTTACGATTGTTCATGTTCCCAAAATGCTTCAACATCGCATGTTACCTGCTGAAGGACAGTTCTATTTGCACTTGATAAAAACAAAAATATACAAAAAGAGTGTACAAGAAATATTTCCCACCAAGGAGTTGAGAAAGAACTCTGCTCAACAATTCTTGCCACTCAATAATTGAAGCACACGAATTACGTCAGCTCGTGGTGCGTCTGCATCCCGCAGCCCAATGGAAACTTGCACTGCTGCTTACCGGCAAGTATAGCGGTGGTGTTTAGTGAGTGTGAACGCTACATTCAAATGTTTCAAAGCAATTCATAACGTTATAGGTATATTTAGTAATGCATCTCGCTTTCCATCAGGTGGGATTGCAGGCAAACGTGAGCCTATTACTAATAAGAAAATAGAAGTTAAACATATATTGTATTTATACATACATAGATATGTAGCGTTAGCATTTGTTATATTTATGCTATATGGATACGTTAAATATGAATTTCTTTGAAATTGTATGTCACAAAAAGTTAATAAAACAGCTCTTCTGCGGAAACTTCATATCTGTAAAGTGAACGGAAATGCATTACTTGCACCTGGCGAGCTTGAGCTACAGACTTTCCAATTCTCCAACTGTGGATAAACATTCGTAAAACGTATCAAAACTGGCAGAATTACTCACTTCCGGGGCGCAGCGACGAGATTTCCTTCACTTCCTACTCGTTGAACATGGACACCTGCAACCGGAGGACAGGACGCGAAGGCGCTCATTGGGGGAGGCCTATGTCCAGCAGTGGACTGTAATATGCTGATGACAATGACGATGACGAACCGTAATATTTGGACACGTTTTGCTCATTTGATTTCCACAATAATAAATGAATGTATCTGAGTACACGTCATCGACAGCAGGAATAGGACGTGTTTGTTTGCATCCACATCGCGTTAACAGTGTGTGCAAGGAGCCTAAGCTAGCCTCAGCCGCCCGTAGCGCTCTGGCGACCGGCCAATCGCGATAGGCAGCAGTGTATGCGGTGCGAGAAACTGTGTGCTGCCTATCCCAATACGCATTCCCAGTGTGAGTCACTTTATTAAAGTAAGTCTATGTCTAGCAATGGACTGAGATGGGCTGATCATGACTATAATGATGTTAAGTGTCAGTTAGAAACATGCAGGCAGAGTCACGGATTATAGGCGTAATTGAAGGCACGTCAAAGTTTGTTACAATTATAGGACACAGTATGCATTACAATAAATAATATACGTTTACGACTTCCAAGGGTCAACACGTGCGATCCTAGGACAGCAATTTACAAACGTAAGAACTAAACGCACATAAAAAAATGCTACATTCTACATACTACAAAAGAAATACATTCTTCATATTATCTTTTTTTAATTCATAAATCAACTTCGTCTGTTCAGATTTGTGCTAGCCTCTCGGACACTTATGGACGAAACACAGACTTCAACTTGAGTCTGAAGTCGAGCACTATCCGGGGTGGCTCTCGAGTTGGGGTCGACTGAACATAGTTAAGTTTAACCCTAGCCTTGAGAACTACATTTGTGTGTTTGAATTACATAAAAACCAATGTTTTGACGCCTAAGTTCCAAGGAATCTCACTTGCGATTATGGATAGAATATAGAATCGTAGGGCTGGGAATTAAGATATTGAGCACTGTGCAGTACAGGAGACATATAAAAAGCAAAACTTAATGAACTCGACACTTCGGTATGTACTTCAGTGCCAGGCAACTGCTGATGGTATATAAAGCCCAAGTAAGGCCTCACTTGGAGCACTGTTCTTATCTCTGGGCCGGAGCGCCACAAAGTCAACTTAATCCATTCGACTCTGTGCCAACGTGCGCAGTTATAATCGTCAACGACCCAAGAATTATCGAAAGGCTGGAGCACTTAAGCCAACAAAGGACTTTGGATCCGTCCGCGTGTTCTACCGGCTCTACATTGATCAGTGCTTTCAAAAACTAATTTACCTGTATCGTCCTTCCTCCACCGCACCAATTGCCGCAGTTTGAGGTTTCGTCCACTTCTCTGGACTCGTGGTTGCCGCAGTTTGAGGTTTCGTCCACTTCTCTGGACTCGTGGTGATGCTCCAGAATTTGGTTTGCACTCATGGTTTTACGTTTATATTTACAAATTAAAACCATCTTTGAAGCTTACACTGAATAGGTAGAAAACAGAGGATCTAAGCACATTCATATAACCCCGACTATTGATTACATCGATTTCGATAGGACTGCGCCACCTGGGTATGTATATTCTGAGCAACAAGCATAATAATATATGTATCTTCACTGTTGAACAATTCTTAGCAATACTCCTAATTCCGCTCGTGCAGTATAGATACGTGCGTAGCGCGCGAGGTGGAGTCGGACGGAGGGATAAATCACTTATGGAACAATTTATCGGCGGGGGAACAGATTCAATTACATCGTCGAGTTTAATAGAGGTTTAAATGGTATTAACTGTGACTGCGACTAGATCTATCGCACCGAATTACCGTGCTCCAGTCACCATACGAACTCCTTAACATTGCTGTAACATATGATTCTCTCGTATTTTTTGTACGTAAAATATATAAACCTTTCTACCACATTAATTGCGAGGCTCTCTCCGCGGACTAGACAAAAAAGGTAAGAATATGGTTGTTGAACGTTAAAGACTGTTTTACTAATCATCATCATTTTTAACCGGCACACCATAATTGTCATCATCAATCATCATCATTATCATCAGCCTATCTTAGTCTACTTCTGGATATAGGCCGCCCCGAAAAGGAGGTTTATGCCCGTAATCTCCACGCTGGGCATGCGGGAATACAAGCTGTATAGACAATTTTATCCTTTCATAGCATCGCTTCGCTTAACTTTGGTTTTATTTACTTGTATGTCTATCTATATAAAAGGAATGAACTGCCCACTGAATATGAAGCGGCTTTGCTAATTTAATCCTCGTGGGAAACAACACCGGCCACAGCAGCCTTCTTCAGACCTAAGTGAGACGTAGGCGGATGTACAGGAATTGCAGTGATAACTTGACGGCATCTCGCATGCACGGTGGCTTCTGATGATTCACCTACAGGGTTATAAGAGAGACACTCGCAGAAATGAAATGTATGAAGATGGTGTGTAGGCGTAAAGCCAATAGCGAAAATCAAAAGATCGAAATTCCCCCTTATTCTGCAATGATTAATATCCAGTAACAAAATTTATTAGCCATCAGCGCGATGTATTGCCTACACTTAATTGATTAATCCGTTTCCTTCCCGCTTCTTCAGGCAGTTGAAGATGAAATTGAGAGTTAGTCATTTCGCTTGTTTTCGTAGGAAATAATTTTAGAAGTAAACAGAATAAATATGGACGATTAAAATTTGATTTTCAGAATGCAATGATCGGTTCTAGTCGTTTTGTACCTTTGAATAAACTTTACCACAAATTTAAATATACTGACTGACTGCCACTGACATCGACTTTGCCAACTCTGGAAAAATCCACGTCCAATCATACCTGTCATGTCTAACCACTTTTATATTAGAACAGATCATTAATAAATGGCGCCTCCTACGAAGTTATGAACAGATGACATTGACATGACAGTATTTAAAAATATGTAGTTATTTTTCTTTGTGACAAAATATGATTTAACTATTTTAGTTTTTTATTTTGTAATAGCAGTAAATATAAAGCTATTTAAAGCTCTTTATATATATGAACTAATTTGAATAATAATAATTGAGCAAATTGTTAATGGATGGCGTTATCACGAAACTTATGTACCTACATATGACATAACTGTGTTTTATAAAAAAAAATGATTGTTTGCGACGAAAACATTATCTTTTCTTTGTTTGGTGAATTTTTGTCAAAATTAGAACATATAAGACTTTAGATTGTGATTGGCGCGGCTGATACATTACGAAGTTATGTAATCCTCATCCCAGCTGCACTCATTTCATACAGAATTGTCGATGGCGGAACGACTAGAGATACATTCTCTATCCAATCCTGCTTCGTCCACAGAATCTTCGGCGAAATGTAATTCGTGCACAATAAATTCGAGCCCCTATCGTGTGTTGGGATGTAGGAAATGACTCGACCTAAATGACGGAAACAAGTTCTGCTTATTTGTACCCAACCCGGATACCTACTCTTTAGAAATTTCCGCAACGAACTACACTCCACATTTATTTTCTAACAATGTTATATTTTTTGCCCAATACCTACTGGCCGGTTACAGAAAAATTGCAAACGGTAAAAATGCCCCTGGGATTTTCATTCGTTCACGAATTTATTTAAGAGGAGGTATTTCCAACTATGTATTTCGTTAGTTCAAAAAATATTAAAACCGGTTAGAGAAAAAAATGACTTCCGTTGTTGAATTTATAGTGTCGTATAATAATTTTCACACTCAGTTGATATCTTAACGATCTCTTTTCGATCATACGTAATAAGCAGTCTGTCAACTGATTCAGAACCTGCTGATAACCTGCGGAGACCCGCTACGTTAATGAATAAATACACAGCAATTCGCTACTTGCCTTTGTGGTGTTAGCTGACAGAAAAGAGCCCAAATGTGCTCAATTATTAAATTTTCGTAGACGTTCAAAAGAAATAATAAACATATATAAAATACTTTCCAGAAACTCTGTAGGCTAAAGCTCTATGATTGTCTCGTTGGTTGAGTGGTTTACAAGCACTATTACTGATCAAGAAGTCCTGTTTTTGATTCCTAGCTCACCTGCGCTACCCACCTACCCACCCCCCGAACTACCATAGTACCCACTATTGAATTTTTGTGACGTAGATTTTCTAGGAAACATTTGTAGTCGTGGCCCCGGATCTGTGCCGGGTATATGACAAAAGGCTCAGCACCTATCCCCATGTTAGGATATAAACATAACTGGTGAATCTCAGGAGTGTACTACACCCCTCTGCCAACCTCATTGGTCATTACAGCTATAATGTTAAGTTTCTATAGACTTTGGTTATTGTATAATTCTAAAAAATTATCGTATAAATACTTAGTTAAACTGGTGTTAGCGCCATCTGTAAGTCATTTATTGAACTACATGTAATGCTTTAACCTACATGGATGTGTAGTCAAAAGATATACTGGGAAGCGTACAAATAGACAACTGTAGAACAAAAAAGAGCAACTTATTTAGGATCAAAAGGTATCAAAAATAGTAATAGACATGTTTTTTATAATAAATATTTATGGTTACGAACGTACGAATACACAACTGAAAGTTTAATTTATATTATATATAATTTTGTGCCATCTAGCGGATAACTGTTGAACTAAAAAACCAACCAAAATCAGAATTACACTAAAATTGTGCGTAAGATGTAAAATTAGACACATAGATGTCGCTTATCCCAAAATGTATACAAACTAGTTAGTACGTGCGACTTCGTTCGTCTGCTATAACCCTGTCTGCATTCAATAGTAACTCTAGGTATTATGTAGAAATGTAGATACACGTAAATTAAAACTGCAGGTACAGTCACGCTCAAGCGTTTGTTAGTGATATATTAAATGACCAAATTTAGGAAACTAATTAGAAAATAGTATAAATACATTATTGATAAGTTTAGAGATAAGTAAGACCGAGTTTATCTATCGGTCTCTGTCACACTAGATTAAAATATACAAAATTTATAGCGAGTTCGATTATAAAATGAAGAAGAAGTATGAAAAAAATGTGTACTTCAATTAATCGAACAAAGTATTATTTATAATAGATATTACATTAAATATTTTTTAAATTTAGTACACTGCCATTGTGATGTTGTTGTTTATATTATATTGTATATACACGATGCTAAACTCTACAATTTATTAAAATATAAAAAAAAGAAATTAATTGGTATATATGTAATATACCAATTATCACAATCGTACACTAATTATACTTAATAAGCTTCAATTACACCCCCACTTATGACGGTCTGCGCAACCACGATAACTGCTTCGGCAGTTACATAGCGATGGTCGAGACGCTGTAGAGGGTTTCGGCATCTCCGGAGATGGAACAGCCTCCAAAGCGATGCTAGCTTAATAATGTGCCCACAATAATTCTTATAACAATTTAATTAAATCGTTTTGTCTTTTATAACCGACTCGATACGAGGAAGTGTTTTAATATATTCACAGCTAATATAATTTATTTATTAACGGAACACTTATCAGACAGATTTACTTCACAACACTTAATTATTATGGCACCGTTTATAACACTACTTTACGGCAATATGGACGATATCCATGGAAGTTTACCGGTCGTTTTGAAACTGTGCCAGTCGTACAGGAACCGTCCGACGATGACGAGTATTAACGCGAGCAGCACCACGTTAACGATGTTGATGGTACTTATCGGCATCTCCACTTCACTTTTGCCACACACGTTACCTAACTTCATAGTGCTGATCTGAAACAACGATAAAAAAAATTTTTTTTTCAATCCATTACAATTCCACTGCTGGAATACGGGTCGCCTCTCATATTGAGAGGGTTAAGGCCATAGTCTGCCACGCTGGCCAAGTGCGGGTTGGCAGACCTCGTAATACATCGTACCTCTCCTTTATTTATCGACATCGAACTAGTCATTGTTCGAGTAAGGTAAATCATTTACACGCCGCTAAGGGTTATTAACAAATAAACGTGAAAAGCGTATAGCTTTTCATGGCGACTGTACATCCTTCCTAACATCCGAAATGTACGTATGAAAGACTTTTTTCTTGTTATCTGTATGCAAGTGTAATGATATTTCTTTTTATATACTAATTGAACAGAAAGTTCTGTTTATGATAAATATCAAGGTATTATAGCTTTAGCTTTACATTTTATTTCGTTGTTTAAACGATTAGAAGCTTGCATACGTTGTTTTTACATCGCATCTATATACATATGTATGTACAATTAGCACTGTGGCGTTATATTTCTACTGGGGCGTTCGTTTAAGCCAGTTCAATATTTGATGCAATAGCTTTTGTTGAAATTAGCGCTTGGACAACATACATGATGTCTCTTTGTTTAGTATAAAGTTATAATTAGTTGGAAGATGATTATAAATGTGCCGGCTTAACTCACGTACGTTTTTCGCGATAGCTTGACTAAACTTACGTGAATTAAGCCAGTACATTCTCGTATATAATCATGTGTATTGAGCACATGTACATTTAATTGTTAAATAGTACAATATTAATGTAATCAATAACGTAATTCGTACCGCGTGCATACACCCCGATTGAGTGCAATTTAAAATTTATACATGTTTATGCATAACTATTGCGAACGCTGGTAGCAATACAAACAATACAATCGTATAGTGATTATGTATTCAGAACATTTCGCACATTTCAGCGCAAACACAGTTCCCGCGCAGCGTTTTCGCGTAAATTGCAATCTACGGCGTTCGATTGTAATTCGCGCGAAAATTGTTCTAGAAATTCAGCGAACATGTACCCGACATTTATATGGGGCGCGGCAAATATATTGATGCATCAGCGGCTGTTATGGCAACAAATTGGATGTTGATTGTGCGGGGGCTGTAATATGATGTGTCGCTTTGGGTTTCGTGTTTTTTTCGCTGTTGAAAATTTTCCTGGAGTTTTTCGTAGGGATGTATTTTTTTGCAGTGTGAACGGTTTTAACTTGCTTCTTGGACGCCCACGCCTGTCACCTGCTCTGATCGTAATGTAGTGCAGTCTACCTCAGCATGGCTGCATTTCCTTGCCGCAGATGGACAGCAGACTAGGCGGTCTGAGAAGCTCTGCTCCGCAGAGCATGTGTCTCACAGCGTCTAGTCCTGCTTTTTAGGGCTTGCAGATCCTCATACGAAAGCCCAAAAAAATTTATAGGCAAAATCTCTTTTTTACGAGACGTATATGTCTAGTAGTATGTCTTTAATTGATATTGACTAGCATTTAAATAGAGTTTCATTTGATGGACAGCAATATAACCTAGGGTGCAGCTTGCCTAGTAGATGCCTAGGTATTTTAAATGCCCTAGATCATAGCTTTGTCTCCTTGAGATCTTCTTGTTTATAACTGAAAACTTTTATAACCTATTTTTGCACGGTCTGTCGAAAATATTAGCTGGCACGGAGTCTAACGTATTAAGTATTTGAAATATTAGGGTAGAGATCAAAAGGTTCAAACTGCTCGTATGTACATACATATGTATTTACACATTCGTGGTCTTTATTTAATGGTAAATATTTGATCAGTGTATAAATCAAATTTAGCTTCGAATATGAGACGTTATCAAAGTTAGTAGTCAGTTTTAATATAACTAATAGAAAAGCGATGGTAAATAGTTACATGATTAAAATTATTTTGCTTTACTTACTTACTTTTTACTTCAATGGTTTATTCGAAAAACAATTTTAATACCCAGCTTTCTAGATTGCTGTCACAGATGGTTGAAAGCAATTATTTTAACAAATATTACTGACAGACGTTTCTAGGAACATTATGATTTCACGAAGAGAGACACTAAGATAATATTTATATATATAATATGAGAACACTAAGATAATATTTTTTAACAATTTATAAAATTACTTTACCAGTGTTTTCATGTGACGGCCGTGTGTTTATAGAAGAGAAAAATTGTAGAAACCGTACCAGTGCAGATCAACTAAAGAACATGTTATAACAAGACGTAAAGAAAATATGCCTACATTTTCATGAATATATTTTAGAAAAATCATATCATTCGGACTACATAACTACTGAAAATGTGTAGTATTGTATCATAGCGTATGTCGTTGGCCTCAGTGTGCGTACGAATTAATTATATTACTAAAAATAATCATTGGATCAATAGACCCAGATTCTATTCCATGGGACGTATAACTAATGACACGTTGCAGTTCTACACTCCTCTGTCCAACTCTTCGGGGAAATACAGGCGCGATGTTAAATTAGAATAAAAAAATCCTGCAGACAATCACTTCTATAAAAGTTACAAATTAAAAACAAAGAATATGAATTTCGTATACCATTTCATTTGTAAACAAGAAAATTGAGTATTTTTGTATAAAATTATTCACCCAAAAAATCTCGGTCAAGTTTTGGCGTGCGCGACAGAGCCATAGTTCAAAAACGTGACAGGATTTAATTTTTTTTACCAAAAAAAAATGAAATGCTGTCATACATGAAAGGCCTCTTTCAGAGAGGTAAAGCTCATATAAGGTATTATATGTATATAACCTAACATCTCGCCTGTCATCCCCACTGTACACTCCCACGTTACATTTAAAGTCCCACGCAATATGTGACGAGCCTATTGCCATAAGCCGGGCACAGATCCAGACTTCGAGTATTGGTATATGTTCAATTAATGCCACATTAAGCCACAAGAGCTTTCTTTGTCATAAGAAAATTGATACATAGCTTTTAAACTTAACATTTGATTTTACACTCTAATTACAGCGAGTGCTAAAGCAATAGTAAATAATAATTTAGCTAAAATTCGTAGGACACATTATCTAGTCTTGGTGTTCGGACGCACCATCTATGCACCTATATGTTTCATTCCTAAACAATACTGTATTAACTACTAGCATAGCCCTTAGTATTACAACACGGTCCTTAACATTCCCAACACAGTCGTTAGGATTACCAACACATATGTAAGTTCAATTAGCATTCCTATTATGTTAAAGCGTCATCCCCTATTTCACAAAACGTATAATATAACTGATGAAACGTGAAAGTATTACACTTCTCTGTCTACCCCTTCGGGATAATACAGGCGTGATGATGTTATGTCGGACGCGAATGTTGCCGCTGCATTAAGCGCTTAATATTAAATGGATTGCATACTCATCCATTACCCTTATTAATAGATAGGAAATATTAATACAGATAATAGAGTTACTAGAGTGAATAAATAGAGATACATATTATATTAATAGAGAGTCTTTTAATATGGAGACGATAATTGAAAAGTGTATGTCATTGATTATGCTTTCAATATCTATTTTATTGACCTACATACCATGCGTATTTAGTTATAGCGGTAGGCAGAAAGTAAGGATTTCCACTAAGAGTAAAGTCCTGGAAAACTTTATTCGCCTCTTGTCTCCATTGCGCTCGCTACCTCGTTTCAACAAAGTCGTCATAAATGGTAATAAAGTTAGTTAGTAAGTTAGTTAGTTTATACAAATAAAGGACAGTGACAGCCTAGTGGTTAAGAATTCAGCCCCTCACTCCGGGGGTGCCGGGTTCAAACCCACGGCGCGCACCTCTT
>DWDT01000954.1:0-17697 GCA_018245595.1 Microceris scylla | reverse complement strand
TTTTGATGATAATATATAATCTATAAACGCTGTTAATAATTACTATTAGGTCGTAAGACAAACACAAAAACCAATAAACATATTGGCTAAGTAACTTACCTGTCAACTATACGAATAATTTGAGATATTTTGTATTCTGATTTCAATTTTAAAATATATTGTAACAGTAGGCTTTATACTTTTACTGCTTACGACCGTTTTATAAGACAAAAAAGCCTTATAAACATGATTTACAAGTGTAAAACATGTGGCAAAGGGAATTGGGACTGTCTCGCCCGACCAGCGAAGTGTTGTCTCAGATGAGCGCGGCTGGTATTTGCGCAGCGGTGTAACTGTGGTCGCTATTAGCTGACAGATGAAACGAAGAATTTTTAAAATCGCACACACACACATACTTAGTCATCAGTCATACACACGTGGTGACATACTCACAGACACATATAGTGTAGTGTTAGGGGACGATTGAAATTATTTCTTTCAACTGCTAACTAGGACTAAAACAGACCAGTATTCAAATTCAGACGTGATGTTGCTTTTTTAATTCTTATTAAAGTTAAAATTAAAAGTTTCGAATTTCCGTGTTTTCGTTAACAACGACTGCTTGTAGTAATTATTTATTCCTTTATGTCTATATGTAGTCTCCGACGGGTTAGGCAGAGGAGTATGGTACACTCCCATGTTTCACCAGTTATGTTTACGTCCAAAATGGTGGTGAGCTAATTGCCACTGTAGAAATTGCAAAAGATAAAAATCTAATAGTGGCTGACTTGGGGACCGAACCCAGGAACTTACGATCGATAGTCGCTCTTAAAACAAACTTGACCAAAAAGAGAGTCAATATAATAACAATAAATAATTATTGTAATAACAATAGTATAAAACGTTTGAGTCATATAATTCTATATGACTCAAAAATTGATCTAAACGGCGGCAAAATCAACTTTTGATGAAAAATAAAATATTAACAAGCATATCTTCACGCCAGGTCCCTTACGGGGTAGGCAGAGACCACGTTTACAACAAACGGGCAATACCCTTAAGCCGTGATCACTCATGTAAACGGTTTAAAAATGCTAAAAATGTATTCAATATCTAATAAAAATAAATAAAATTGGGGTGTCTATTTGTAAAATTAAAATAACCGCCTTTTACTAAATGCGTTTATATATATATAAACGGTACATATAAAAAAAAAACTTTTTTTTTACTATTTTAGTCGGTCTGGCTGTTTGTTCTGGCTGATCTCTGGAACGGTTGGACCGATTTCGATAAGACTTTCCCTAGCGGATAACTGATGTAATAAGGAGTAACTTTAATTTTAGAAAAAATTTTTACTCCCATGCAAACGAAGTAGTAGGCACAGCTAGTATGAAATAAAAAATGTTCTTACAACAGTATACATATTTCTGGTAATATATTAGTTCGTTATTTTTATTAAATGTAAAACGTAACTTCACACCTATAATCCCCGAAGAGGCAGGCAGAGGAATGGAGAACACTCCCACGTTTCACCGGTTACGTTCACGTACCACTGTGGAATAGGTGGTGAGCCTATTGCCATGTACCGGGCACATATCCAGACTCCGAACCACTACTAGAATATCTAAATTAGAAAATTTTGTACTGTTCGACCCGGAACCTCCCGATCGGCAGTCGCACTTGCAACGAACACGACCAACGAGGCAGTTATATATACATAATTATGTATTTCTAACAATATATTAGTTCTTCATTTTTTATTACATCTATCATTGCCGCCTTAGTTGTTACATGACTGTTTTAAATAATTTTTTTTTACTAACCTGTGGGGCACTCTTCCCTATCGCCTTCGGGTTGAGCCGCTGCAAGTGGTTCGGTAAGGGCGCGTCTTTTTGATTGAGGCTCTTCTCATCGGTCGTCTTGTTCGCTGTTTTATTGCTGGCATCACCGTCGTTCGTTTTCGATTTCCTTGCGTTTTTATTGATCTGCGATTGAAAATTATAATAAAATAATTTGGACTATTGTAGGTATAATATATGAAGTTATAAAGTATTGTGGGCGGAAACTATCTATCTATTACGGGTCATAATTCTACTTCTATATGCGTAAATATCACCATAGCTCACAGTATTCTGTTTTTCTGGTTCACAGGCTTCCTGCGGCCGTGACGACGTTATTGTTAAATAATAATTATTATTTTTAATAACTGCTTTTAAAATATTTTTAATTAAGGCCAATATATTGGGGCAATGGTGCTTAAGCCTGGTAAGCGAAGGCATGGTATTATTTTCATGTGTGTAACATCAAGTAGACTCCCCACTATAGTTATACAGTGAAGCAAGTCATTATTAAAGTAGGTACTATGAGAAAATATTTTATATGACAGTCACTACGAAATGATATGACATAGATGTACTAAAGCAGGAATAGATTTTTAATACTTATTGTCTATACAAATATCATTAATTGTGCATTCTGTATTGTAGACACAAGTGACGCCATCTGTTGTACTATAATAAAAGATATGTCATAGCAAAAAGTATAAATGGTTGTAGTTGGATTTCGTAAATTTAGTCTTTAAATAAAAATATATTTAGAAACAGCTAGATTAATTATAATAATCTTTAGAAAAATTCGAGGCACAAGTGGCGCCATCTATTAAACAAAGGTCACATAAAGGTTAAAGAAAACAAATGCGAAATAAACATGTTTTTACGTGATTTTAAATAGTTTAAATGTCCATTGAATATGGACACTCGAATGACATACCATTTGTTCGTTCCGGCGGATCAGCTCGAGCTGGTGCTCGCGCGCGAGGGCGGCGCGCGCGGCGGCCGGCGCGCTGCCGCCGCGCGCGCGCTCCTCGCCCTCTGCCGGCACACAGAACTACATTACACATCTTACACACCTTACACACCTTACACACCTTACACACCTTACACACCTTACACACCTTACACACCTTATACATTACTACAGTGGACAACTACACGTTACTTGCTTCATTGTTGGTCGTGTTGTAAGGTTGCACATGTTATATTCCATTAAAGACATGGTCGAGCCCTATGTTACTTCAGTTTACAGATTGGATACAAACAGTAACCGCATCGTAGCTACTAGTGCTTAGAACATAGCACTTGGGATAAGCTGGGTGGAAATCATTCTGTTATTTAGAAGGAATACGCGAACAATTGACATGTCTGATGAAAATCGTTCACGTGTTTGTTGTAAAGTTACTGAGAGAGAAGACATGTTACCGAAGAAGGCGAACTTGCATATGTCGGGCTCGAGCACGAGCGGGTAGAGCCCGTCGGCGGTGCGGTGGCGGCGGTAGCACAGCCCGTACTCGCACATGGCGGCGGCCGCCGCGCGCACGCTCTGCCGCTCCGCCTCGCTGCACACCTGCACACACGCACACACACACATACTTTAGCTCATATACACAGTCATGTAACTCGTTATACAAACATAACGTAAATTACCAAAGTCCTCATTTAAAACATGGTTCATTTATCGTGTCTCAAATAGGGTTTCTTTTGACAAGAGATTGCCAAGTGTATATTAAAAGTGAGTATGCCGCTGACCTGTATGTTGGCGGAGCGCAGCGGCGGCGCCAGCAGGTAGGGCAGCAGCGGCAGCAGGTCGAGGCGCAGCGTGCGGCGGCCCGCTGCCACCGCTGGGCTGCTGCCGCACCACACGGCCTGCACCGTGGCCTCTAACTCCGCTTTTTTGCGCGCCATCTGCCGACACACACATATAGATAAAACAATTTTAAAATGGAACATTTAAGCAAATATTTTATAGGCAAATTTATGCTATCAATTTTTTTTGTCTACTTAATACAAAATACTGGTCATTATTTAAGGCCTTCGTAGCATAACAATTGTTACAAAATTTAAAGGGTAGATTAATATTCTATTCTAATATCTTTCAGACAAATTTATATTGACATAATAATTTTAGGCAATGAAAATCATTCCAAAGGAATAAAACAGGATATAAATGTGATAAAAAATAGCCCACATTACTTCTAATAGTCTGTACTAAGAATCACAATGTCTCAACTCTGTGTTAAGGATATAAAAATTTAAAAATTCTTTCCTGATAAGCTAATAGTAGAAATACTTAAGTCTCTAGGCTTGCTAGAACCCAATAGTAGACACTTTATCAAAAACATGGCATTGTATGTACACTCAGTGTACATTATGTGATACAGTACAGTGTCCTTTACTAAGTCTACATGCGTACATATATTGTCAAACAATAAACGGCCAACAGTCCATGGTCAAAAAAAAACATGTCTAACCTAATAAAACCATATGACACAATAAAAAATAAAATACCTCTTGAGCTTGCATAGGAAATTTAAGCCTCTGAGGCGCTCTGGTGGCCAGTATTTCATGACAACTAACTATACAGTACGGCAGGACACCATAGAACGAATAGTTCTGGTTTTTTTGTATCCAAGTGTGAATCGTGTCGTATAGTCGTAGCCAGGAAGTCGTCTCGCACGCTATGAGCAGCCGTGAGTCCACCCTCGCCGAGAGATAGTTCTCGAATATTCCATCTATTATTCTGTGAAAGTATACAATATTGTTTATTTCACCGCGTAGTAAGTAATTATAAATATTTTAACCAGGCAAATAAAATATCTAATAAGTATGTTATTCTTGTTTTTAATAAAATTAAATAGTATTTTTGTCCCGTGTCCAGTCTGTTGCAAAAAGAAAATTGAATTGAATGAAAATGACCCTGTATGCAAAACACATCCAAACATGTAGGATTGGGGCATAGCCTTATACTTTAAACCTTTTCCGAGAGAATACCAATGTCCAACAGTGCACAATAAAAGGATAGATTTGTAACATACCTATCATATTCACCAGATGCATATATAGTTTTCAGTATGCCGTTCTGTTGTTGGTCATTAACAGTGAATACCGCTTGAAGCGCCTGCATTAAGCTTTTAGTACAATCCTTCGTGCCTATTGCTGAATTTTCTACATCCTCCAATGTTATCTGTAAAGGAAAAACGTGTGTAAATTACTATTAAACGCAGCTTAAGTGACTTTGAAAGCTATAATATCTTTGCTTGAATACAGAATGTACCGGTGTAGTATAGAGCATACCGTGGGACGGTATCTCGTGGTATGCATGAATATGGAGTGCTAGTCCGCACCTGCGGCTTGCGGCTGGCCTTGAGGAAGCTGAGCACGTGCAGCGCGGCGCGCACGTCGCCGGCCGCGCGCGCCGCCAGCGCCGCCAGCGCGCGCTCGCCCGCCGCCAGCCGCTCGCGCGCCGCCACCGCGCGCAGCCGCGCCGCCAGCCGCGCCGCGCCCGCCGCGCCCACCGACACCACCAGCGCCACCGCCCTGCCCAGCGACACCGACCACCATACCTTCCGTTACTAGCCCATCAACACTGTGCACTTGTAGTGCAAGGCATTCTTATTTTCTAGAACTTTCAGCCTATAATTAAGTAGAAAAAAAAATTTAAGAATACCTAATAATTACCATTATCATGTTAAATTTCTAATCATTTCATACCTCAGAGGCCTCAAGGAAGTGGCATACAAGTCGTTGCATATCGCTATCACGGGTCTGCGCAGCGGTTGAGATTTGCCCTTCTTTTTACCACCTTCCTCGCTTTTGGTAGTTGTGGCAGTACACCATTTCACTAGTAACTCCACTGTTTGAATGGGTGCACCGTCAATTTCATCTGTAACACAATATAAATAATGGTTCACATTTGTCATCCACTCTAACATTCCAAGTTCAAATCCTACCATGCACATGTTGTGTGCGAAGTTACTTGCGCTTTTATATTTAAATACCATTTGACAATGACAACAATGACTAACAATGACAATAAACAAATTGAGGACTAGTATAGGATATAGGACAAGATAGGCCTAGACAAGTCAATTCTTCATAGAATTCTACAAGATCCACAAAGTCTGCCAACTTGCACTTAGTTGGAATACCCATGTCCAACAGTACAACGTCGCCAAGAAAGCGATGAAAATCCTATCTTGCATATAGACAATATATATAACAATTACCAAGTATAAGACAGTTGGGCCGCCGGTCCGCATCGAGCACGGAGCGCATGAGCGTGGCGCTCTGCAGCGCGCTCCGGAACGCCTCCGTGCTGCGCTCGTCGGACGCGTTCAGCTCCACCGGCCTGTAACCTTGGCGAAAATGGTTCTACTTAAATATATTATTAAGTTCGCTTTGGGAATTTGTATATATTAACTCCCAATACCAAATGGTAATTTTATGAAAACTTGGAAACTGTTATATATTTTCTTATATCAAGTTACCACATAAATTTAACCAGAATGTGAAAATATATACATTACAAAAACTTCAGATATAGGGATGTATAGCTAGCTAGCTAGTATAGCAGATTGAGATATAATAATTACATTCATATCAAATCTTACCAGCCAGTTTAGCCAGTAGGTGAGCCAGTGTAGTTTTCCCCACACCAGGTGGACCACAAAGCAGAGCCACCTTGTGATGTGGACGGCCATCTTCATCAATTTCTGGCTCAGTTTCAGTTTTGCCCTTCCACTTATTGGTAAGCTGGAATTGACCACTTCTCTTGCTGAAGCTGTTGCGTTGCTGTGGCTCTTTGATCTTCACTTCTTTTTTAAACACCACCTGTAATCACCATAAACTATCCTTTATATTCATATACTCCCTATGGATTTAACATAATAAGAACAGGAGTCTTCAAAGAACTAAATTTACATATGAAGGATAGACATAATTTTTAAAATAACTATAACCAATGAGGTAACTAGCTGAACAATGTATTTGGATACTTGTCTTAGCATAAAAATGCTAATTACACTAAATTGAAGTATCCAAGATACAAAAAATAGAATTATGGTGTTACAAAATGAATATTTTAAAGCATCGTCCACTGCACTACAATTGTAAGAGCCCTGTATTAATTTTGCTACACAAATTTCTAGCCTTTGTTCTTTTATTTTGTTTAGAGTGTAGAAACAATGATGAATATCTATATAAATACACACTAAGATAGAAGTTGTTAGTTTAATAACCTTATCCCAAAGATGCAGCCAGTGTAACAGGGCCCTGTTGACAGGCTCCTCAGACAAGAGATCCACATAAGAATTGGGTTTGTACTTCTCCACCCATAGCTCGGTGTTCACCACTGCTTCAGGCTTATTTGACAAAGTCTCCTCTTGAGGTAATTGACTTGCTGACTCTTCTTGTTCCTTTTTTTCCAACTGGAATTTATGGATTTCATGAGAATGATGAAATTTACTATTTTCAACCATTTTTGCTGCTAAATGGGTATTTTTTATATATTATAGGGGTGTGTCTTGGGATTCTCATACATAACAAGTGTTATATGAAAAACAGACTTCTTTAACATATACGGATGACATTAAAATATCTGACAGAAAACATCATTTTGTCTGACACATTTCAAATCAATGTGTTACAGAAGTATCACTATTTGATTAAACAAATATGTATATGGCCGATGAATGCAGCACATGTTCAATAAAGGTGCACAGACTTCTATATCGAAACCAGCAATGAAGTGGCCACACCTTGGGTGTTGGATACATGAGGGATGGATGTTGGGAGATGGCAGCGACCACTTATCATAAGGCGGTTTGTCTCTTTGCCATACTAAATACATAAAAAAGCTTGGTTAGTCATAAAAGTTGAAAACAGGAAAGGTTATTTGGATTGACGATGATCCAAGCTAACATTGAGAAACACCATACTCAACACAACTCTGTTATTGATGTCATCCAAAAGATTTATTTCTTTTTCTTATAATATTAAAACTGTATGGACAACAAAAAAATGTTACCAACAATTTTCCGAGCCTCTTCCCATGCACTGCTATATACAGATTGTAATGATAACTTTTCAAGTCCTTTATCACATGTATCCCAATAGTCCTCGGATTCTAATCTTACATAAAAACGGTCCCCATCTGAGTTTGTGATGGGAAGAAATGCCCACCTAAAATTATGAGAACAAAAATGTTAACAATTATAGTAATACAATAACCAAAAACATAACATCACACTTGTAATTTCCAAGAGGTAGGAAGGGAATGTGTAGTACACTCCCGTCTTTCATCAGTTGCAATTACTATGAAATAAGTAGTGTGGTTATTGCCATGCACCCAACACATATACTTCAAGCCACTACTAAGAACTTCAAGATAAAATATGGATTTTTCTATCTTGAAATTCTTAGTAGTGGCTTAGCATGCAATCTGAGAATTGAACCAAGGACCTATGAGTCTAGAGCTATACTTACAACCACTTAACCAACAAGCAGTCAATTATGGCAATAATGTAGTAAATAGACAATGACAGAGCTTGATAGACAAAGTCCACTTTTGAATGTCTGGATTGCGGGTTAAATATGTGATAATTATTATTACAATCAAATTCCTAAATAATACAATTAAAAGTTTTACTAATTTGTTTTTTATATCATAGTTAAATATACTCATAAATTAATGACCTTGGAATACTGAGAGATATATTATCCTTAGCTTCATAAATAGGTTTGGCTGCCTGAATTCTAGATGGTTCCAACAGGATTTGATGTAATTTCCTTGCTTCAATTATCTTATCAATCAACTCAAGATCATTCTCTTCTTCAGTTTTCTGTCTCTTGCTGGGCAATTCGAAATTCTCAAAATCTATATCATTTATGTCACCAAACAGTTCCTCTGCAGTTCTTTTATGTGTAACAGATACTTGTGTGCTTTCCAAAGGTTGCAATGACTGGAAGACTTGTGTGCTTTCCAAAGGTTGCAATGCAGGAGACGATGTAATGATGTCGTCATTATCTTTTGTAAGCCTATCGGACTGCTGAGTTTCCTGATTTTGAACTTTGTTTTTGTTGTTTGGACTAGAGAAGTCAAGACTTCTTTTTGCTTGTAACACCTTTTTTCTAACCACGTTTGCCTCTGAAAGATGTATAATGATTAAGTGGGCAAACTAATAAATCATGTGTTCCATGCCAGTTCCGTTCATAAAATTTCATTATGTAAAGCGAAAATGATTAAGAATCTTACCATCAACATCCTCCGTTTCCTTTAATAATTCTAATTCATCTGCGTACATAAGCTCATATTCCTCTTCGGGATTGGGATAGTCACTCATTTTGAACACCTAAAGTTTTCGCGGTTATCAAAGCTGATAAACAAACCGTGTGTAATATACTATTTGTAGTTTTGAAATTATAGTACGAATACTCTTAACTTTATGCTGCTGAATTTAGTCCTCCTCTGAACTCCAATTATTTTCGAACCTTTAACATTTTATTTATCATTTACTCGTCTAGATATCGATACAAAATTATTAGTTTTTATTATGAGTTATTAATTATTAGTACCCACCGGTGCCACCGGTGGTGTAATGACAGCAATGTCAATTGTCAATGTTAGTGACAGTTAGATTTATCAGTATTGCCATAAGCCTTTAAAGAGATGTCAAACTCAAATAGTACACCTATTTTTTACCTACCTCCTAAACATTATCTGTATCTTTCATGGTACTTTAGATTCATACGAAATATAATTTTGTTTTTATACTTTATTATCAACGTTCAATAGAGAGTTACATCACTTAATGGTAGACATCAGTGTTATATGTACTGATATTACAATTAATAATTGTCCTTTTTTGTTATTTTTTTTAAATATATTGAAACGTTAATTAAGATGCCTTGAATGAAAAATAATCAAAATGTGCCCATAAAACGTAATGGACAAAATATTTATTTTTAAACAAAACATTTTGAAGTATGATTTGTTTATTTTTATCTTGTACCCAGCTAGCTGTAATAAATTGTAACCTTACTGAAAACGTAACATCACGCCTGCAATCCTCGAAGGGGTAGGCAGAGGAGTTTAGTACACTCCCACGTTTCACTATGCCTATTATCATACACTGGCCATAATTCCAGACTCCGAATCATTACTAGAATTTCTGAATTAGAAAAATCCAATAGCACCCAACCCGGAATTCGAACCCAGGGCCCCCCTCCGGCTTGGCAGTCGCGCTTGCAATCATTTGACTAACGAAGCAGTCCAGGCAGGCAGGTAACCGTACTAGCTAATTAATAATTCATATGCAATTTTACCACAGCTATTATGTATTTTTGTTGCGAGGTTATATTGATTTTTTATCAACCTTTTCTGTATTATTCTTCCATTTAATTACTTTATCGTTGACAACTTTCCATTCGCATTATCGTCATTTAAATACATTTACTGTTTCTAATTGCTATTATATTATTTTGCAGACAAATACTCCTAGTATTAAATGGTGTAATGTTATAATTAATAATTATAGTGGTTTAGAATTAGGGTTTCCACCCTTGAAGTATTTTTGTTTAAATGCATATTTTTAAAGTATATACCATTTGTTGCAGCAGACCAGCACAACATCGTGTGGAACGTGCATAATTTAAAGTTCTCAATACTGGTCTCCAAAGGAAGCAAAGTATACCAAGTCGTACTTGGCCAGATTAGTGGACTAACGCCTAAACCCTTATCAGTTTCACATCAGGCAATGCGTATTCAACAGTAGAATAATAAGAAGAGTGATAACGTTTCAGTCGTTAAATTAGCGGAGCAATGGATCCAGCTTAAGGATTTTTACTCAATATCGGTTTTCAAAGAAATTCTTAAATAAGTTACAACAACAGACATCAAATACAATAATATTTTATGTATGAAAAGTATGTAATGTCATGCATATATTATCATGTTAGTACGAGTAGGATATCTAGTAAAGGGCTAGATTATTGAAGTCACCCACGCAGTCGTCCATTTCGGATTACTGAAGATACAAAATGTCTATCTATGTACTCCGAAACTGATCTAAGGATCTGAAGAATATCAAAGCTTAGAGTCTCTCGCCTGTTAACATTTCCTATCATCCTGTCAATGTCATCCAATAGTCCACCGTGGTCTTTGTAACCTAACAGATCGGCTGTAACCTGCAGGCATTTCAAGGTTAGAAGCCCTAGCATAAAAATATTTATGCATGATGTACATTGTTAAATGGATGTACACTATTAAATACGGATAAATAAATAATTAAGATAAACAATGATTATAAAAAATCTTCAAATTTATTAATAATTAACAAATCAATAATAATAAAACACAAAGTTATATATACGAAATTTTTTTAATAATTGGGTATATTTACAATAGGTTAATTAACAAACGTGAGTTACATGGATAATGTTAGAAGTGGCACCTGAACGGTATACCTTTAATAAATTAATGCGCGTCACGTCCGAGTATCAAAGTGTACAATATCAGAGATCATTGGAAATTGTAATTATATAATAATAGTTAAGCTTCTCATTCATGAACGATTAATTATAGCTGTACGACCATATGTTGACTACGCGTTTGTGGTAAAATGAATGAAAGAGTTTCTTAATAGTATTTTTACCTTTTCAGTTTCATTATTACATATTTTAATGGAATGTACATTACTATCTTAAGTTTCATTGGAATTGTTTTTCATCGGGAAATCGAAAGTAGTAGAAATGTTCTGAAATACGTATTAAAATAAAATTTTTGATTAATAAAATTTAAAAGACACATTTTCTTTACAGGAATCAAGATTGTTGGACTTTACAATAACATGGTAACACTGAAGACGGCATCGTTAAATCGTGTAATTGATAATTCCAAATTAGTATGCTTTTAACTTACATACAACACTGTATCAATAAAATGTAGGGACATCACATGACAGCGTTAGCCGTCAACATCAAAACATTTATAAAACAACATTTACATAAATCCAATCTACAGATGTTAAAATGATCACTGAAATCCATTAAAAGTAACCTCAAAGAATAATAAAAACGTATATTGTATTACAAATGCATAAACAATGAAGCGACCTCATGATTACTTCATTAATCAATGTAATTTTCAAATACATCGTCATTAAACGAATGAACACATAATTTAAAACAAGCATAAAACAATATAATAATGAGATAACACCAAAACAAGACTAGTTCAATTAACATCACAGACTACTTTATCTAATAATTAAATGAGTTTCTAACGTGTTATCAGAGATTCTTTATTTTTTTTATCAATTAACTAGTGTTCCTACTAAGTTTAATGGCCATTGTTAAAATACGTCCAATATCCCCACTATTACGAGAGCAATCATTGAATGGTTTACATTTTAAATACCTTGTAAAAAGACAAATAACATTCCTCGGTAAAGACCGGAATATTTAATTTAAACAAAATACTCAAGGGTAACCGTCATTACTATTCTGGCAACATTTAGCTGACAGATATCAAAAAATTTCACAATACAAATGACATTCTATTGCAATTAAAAATGGTGACGAAAAATATTAAAATTACCGAAACCAAAATTAAAAACTACTCCGACTGGTACGTTTTTATGAATGGCCAATTTTTTTTTTTTAACTTTCTCATAACACACTTCACTAAACACATGTCCTTAACTACGGCACTCGGTGCGAAGCCGATGTATGTATGTAGAATTATTTAAAGAGATATATTAAATGGGTAAATATCACTCGAAGAGGTATAACCTATACATACATATATAAGATTGTCGTAAAGTATAATATATTAGTACCTATTACTAAACTTTTGAGCTGTTTACCTGTGTAATATATCGATATATAACAAGTATGGAAATTTAACTCCGAAATATTAATAATACTCTACAATACGATTCGTAGTCGGCTCTACATCGTCGTTTGACCAAATTTAGCGAACTATGTAGATCGATCTGCTCGCCGCTGTCAAGGGGGAATTTTATGATCCGAACTCTCTTTGAGTATCGCCCAATTATTTCGCTCTTCAAGATACAGACGGTCAGATATTTAAAAGGCTCTTTAGAGCTAGCAATCAATAATTTAGGCAGATATTGAATTATTTAAAAAAAATTTATGTGAAAGGTATTGTAGCTATTGAAATTGATGTAATGTGGATCTGTGCTGAATATTTTCCGGACCGAACAATTCTAGAGTAGAGCTATGCTTCCTTACTTATTACTTTTCAATATTTTCAATAACTGGAACCGCTCGAATAACCTACTTTATCATCCCAAGATACATTTATTCTAATCTAAATGTGAGTGATTTACGGTTCAGTTTTGATATAAAAACAACACAAAACAATCTACTGGTGTGTATCTAGATTTGTATTTTCAAATGCTAGTTATCAGTCAAAAATACAGCTATGGATTATGGAATTTTAAAATATGGGCAGTGGCAACACTGTACATTGATCTCAGATTACGAGTTCATTCATAACCCACTATACTTCAAAAGTTGTATCAACAACAAAACATGCATTTTCTAAATGTTGACCGAGTGCCACTCAGGGCGTATTGCATACCAACCACCCATTTATCTAGACTAGACTAACCTTTAAGACCTTAATTATATTATTTTAGTCGTTATTACTGTACAAAACGCTTTTTCATACGCAATATTTGACCTATTTTAATTTCACACCGACAGAATAGACGTCCCGCTTTGAGCCGGTCATAAATTAATACGTACACATGGTTAAGAAGGGTTTACCGGATTACATTTGACGGAACCACCGCTCTATTGCATCGTCCCGCCTGCCACACACTATAATATCATCTAACTACATGGCAAATTGATTATACTACGTTTACGAAACCCCTTACTAACTAACTGCTGCGCTGTTGGACTAAATCGGAGTTGGGCCAGCAGCTTAAAATAACATTATCAGATAAATTACCTAAGTAAATATTACAGTGATGCAATGCATTGACTGCAATTGCATTAACACCGGTCCAATGTCTTTACGCTAAACGGATTAAATTAACAATATGGCGACAGGTGGAGCTGTGACTGAACTACACCACAGTATAAATATGAATTCATTCATAATCATTCGTTCTAACCAGTCCTCCGTCGTCGTTCACCCGTTATCACATTTTCCGTTCGGCCGACGCTAGAATTGGCATTATCGTTTTGACCGTAATTAAATCGTGTAAATACCTATAATATCGCTTTGTTTGATGTTTTTGACTAGCAATTATGTTATTAATTAAAAGCTTTGGTCAATCACATGCATGACGTGGTCTAATAAATCAAGGTTCTCTTCCAGTTCTAGCTTAAGTCAACGACAATATTAACGTTCATATATAACACATTTTTACTATTACACTGAACAAATGTACTAAAAGTACATAAAGGCGGTCTTACATCTTAATAGTTTTATCCCAGATCTAATTGAGAAAAAAGATCGTAAAGAATTGATCTTTAAAACATTTTGAAATATTGTAACATTCACATATACCTACACTCCTATCCAATCTTCAAAATCATATCTTGACAAACTCCAAAAGATTATCATCTCATTTCTATAGCTAACTATCCGCAATGCAGATCGCATATTCATTCTTTATAAATAAATAAACTAATCTTCTTAAATTGAAGATTAAATAATTACTCAAAGTAGTTTAAAGTTATATTAATAATACTGTTTCATAACACTTTGCATTCTTACTATATATTTTCTAGCAGGCCTAACGGATCTGGAATCAATGTTAATAAATTTGGCAGTATTTTTACCACCAGACGCCTAACAACTTAATTCTTATAAATAAATACATTTTGAAAATGCACGATAAATCTATACTATTTGCAAAACCACAAATCATAAATTATTGTGCAAAAAATTGGCCATAAATATCGTAGAGGTCTATGGAAAATTATTGGCCACTAATAAAACTGTCGTTGAAGTAAATTTTATTAAGACACAAACCGCAAACGGAACTAAAAACTACGTAGATTTGGGCTTTTCACGACATTCAGTAATTTACCTGTTATTGAACTGGAAAAGAAGCCCTAGACAGATAATATTATTATACCACGATAGAATATTTATTTAGTTTCGCGTTCGTTTATTCGAGAAGCTTGTTTAAGCTGTCGTATTTTAAGTTTATGCATTATTCACGTCATGACCGCGTTAATTGCAAGCGTTATTTCGAACGCCGACCCGTATTCCGTGTGACGCGTCTCGAACAAGCGTCATCAGATCCCGGGAACTTGTCTTTATAGAATATTAATTTTAAGAGGCACTCAACGTGAAGATCATTATAGTTTAAAGTATACCTTATATCTTATTTAGCTCGTCACTTTAATCTAAAGGGGATATTTAAAGAGTTGATTAATTTTTGTCTCCTCTCATGACCTTCTCCCTTTTGACCTATGCCTATCCAAAATTACTTTTTATTGTGTCTGTATATTTTACATTCAACAACCGTTATTCACAAAACATTCTATAATTTAAACACATTCAATAAATTCATTGGAAATGTTGTATAATTTCATTAATTTCGAATGTTGGATAGGAGCACCTCAATTTATTTGCAAGTTTCCTTCACAAGATTTTTGTTAATATTGTCAAAGGGCGTTATTAAATTCGTACCTTGAATAATTTTACAAGTGTATTCTATTTGCGATGTGTTAAAGATTGACCAAGAGCTTCTACTGTTAATAGCCTACATCAAACACGACTAGGGCGGTCAGTTAACGCCAGCCTGAGGACCGCGACCTCCGTGTGTCAGGCGGCCGTGAGGGCGTGAGGGGGCACGGGTGCGGGGTGGGGCGGCGCGGGGGGCGGGCTGTCCACGGTTCCGCACGCCTTCAGCTCCGTAAACACCTCCGTAAAGAAACCCGGCTCGGAGTTAATTCTTAACATATTAAAGGATAGTCGGTCCACGATCAATAGACAGCGGTCCCAAAACTTATCTTTGGAATCTTCGACTAGGAAGGGCTTGAGCGGGTAGGATATTTCGTTCCCCATGTAAGAGTAGGACAGATAGAGGCAGGTCAGGACCACGGCTTGCAGTTCCTGCGGACGGCCTATCCGCTCCCCATCGACCAGTTCCCGCACCAGCATGTACACGAAGACGACGTTCGCCGGATTGATGAACGCCACGTCCTGGAATCAAAAATAATAATAATTCAATACCAACATTAAAGTTCTACATTCAAAAAGAAAAAAGGATTTCTTAGATTTTTTTTAGATTTCATTTCTTTTTTGTAAGAACTCCGTAATGCACAGAAAACTATGCCATTATAGTTAACAAAATATTTAACCTGTTCATACTACATAATCAAGAGAAAATATTTCCTTTTATAGAATCTATGTTTGGATTTTTTTTTTGGTCGAAGTCAAGCATGATTTCCTTTGTTCTGTTTCTAGGACATATTTAAGCTTAGGGATCAGTGAAGTTAAAGAGCCTTAGTACTTGATACCTATTTTAATAAAAAAATCTTACGCTAGATGCGTAACAACGCTGAGGAGACGTGAGTTATGAAATATTTTTGTTTGGAGTATAGTCGGCAGCACGGTATGAACGCGATGCTGGCATGTCTATCGATCGTTTCAACGCCAACGTGGCTTCAACTAGCTGTGCTTATAAATATCTTATTAATACGTCGTCAAAGCATGTAAATTCCTCAATGCGTCACGAACGCGGTAATATTTCTTTTTAATAACCACCACTTACACCACATTCATGTTTCCTTATAATATCCTATTATAAAATACAATTCAATGACCTCCTGTTACTATTCCGTCCGACACGTTAATATTTCCTAAAAATATAATATGAAATAATACAATTCAAGGTCGCTATTAAATTTCTTCTCTTTATATTTTATTAGTCACGTATCTACCTATTTCCTTACAATAATATTCTATTATTAAGTGCACTTCAAGGCCGCTATTTTTCTCTATATTTCTAGCGACACGTACTTACATATTTCCGTTTAATAATACTCTATTATGACGTACAGTTCAAGGCCACTATTTTCCTCTCTATTTCTTTCCTCACGTTCATATTTCCTTACAATAACATCCTGTTATAAAATACAATTCAAGGCCGCTATTTTCTTTCTTTATTTTTCTGTTATCATGTCCATGTTTTCTTATAATAATTCTTATTTCTTTGTTATAACATACAATTCAAGGTCTGTCTTTTTCCATTGTGTACTGTATCCTATACGAACTGAAGAGATCATTACTCATTTAACAATTATTCAATTTTATTGCAATACAAAAAATTGAGCTTAAATAGAAAATTCAAACAGAGATCTATATGTTTCTTTACATAAACATTCACATTAACCGACCTAATAATGTTCATCATCATAATTAACAGTGCATTTTTATTTTAATACTGATTACATTAATCTTTACTGTTCAACACCTTGACTTACGCCACTTCAAACGTGTACTAAATATCTTGTCCTTCGCGCGTCTCATAAAGTCATAGCAATTAAGACAGTTTAATACGATAGCAATATTAAAGGCGATAGCAAATTAATATTTATTAAGAAGATATTAAAGAACGTCTATGAATATTAATTCATTATGACGAAAGTTCGTTATGAATAATTTTCATTATGAACGTCACATCGCATCGTTCGCGCCGGGCGTCAGAAATTATAATCTTTTGAATTATAACTTACGTAATGAAAGAGCAGAAGAAATTTATTAGGATCACCTCTACCAGACAATTTACGTTTATGTATTTTACATATATAGTATAATTTATCTGCCAACCCGCACTTGGCCAGCGTGGCAGACTATGGCCTTAACCCTCTCAATATGAGAGGAGACCCGTAT